>BQNB010000786.1:7611-56964 GCA_026074375.1 Tanacetum coccineum
TCACAACTGGCGCACAAATTCAACAACCAGTTTCACAGTTAGCGCACAAGATCTATACTCAGAGTTAGGAAATAACTAAATCATCATTACACAACCAAAAAGTAACCAAAGTATATGTGATTCATATATGTCAGTTGTCACTTAGATTTTTTAAATGAGTAATTTAGAATTAAGAAACAAACTAGAAAACTCTAAAACAACATAACTCCCAACAACAAAAAACATTTGTATTAAGCAACCCAGCCCATATCCATATTGTTTTTAACCCCATGAAGGCATGAATTCACAGTTAGAATTTAGAACCACTTCGGGTTTAACCTAATAAGATTCGGGCTTCGTTCAGAGACTTTTCTGGCTCAAACTTTTTTCAGTGCCAAATAACCGAAGTACTATCAAACATTAAAACTACACGACCATAATCGTGCAAAGCCCTTTCACCTGGTATTATTTTACTAAATTCATGTTGTTTTGATTTTGCGTACAGTTTCTACTTCAATATTATTGCTTCATGTTGGTTTCATTTAGTTTGAAATCATGTTTTGTTTGATATAAACATCTACTTGGATTTTAGTATTGTACTATTGTGCCTTATGGTATTGTTAAACAAACAAGACAAATATTTTTTTATGAGAGTTTGTATTAATGATAACTCATAAGCTTAGTTAATAATCATAAAGGTGTTTGTGTGTCTTCTTTGGTCGGGTTCGTGTTGGAACAATAGTGTAGCTGCCTCGTGAGCACGGTTACTAATTTTTAACCACATGAACTTACCCGACCTGTAAACACCCCCAATCATAATGGTCAAACCAGGTGATAATACTCACTTAATCAGGTTGACATTATCAAACCATGATTTACGTTTAGTTAGACATTTGTTTTAGAATTGTGGTTTGATTTCATATAATTTTTGCTATTCACAGTTGTTTTCCCTAAAACGACTATAAGTATTTGCATATTTCATGACTAATATTTTAGTTTGTTAGGTTATCGTGAAATGCATATTTGAAAGTATTGTTGTTTTTAGGTAGATGTTGATATCATTGTGCAATGTGTGTTTAATCATTAGGAGGTGAAGTAAAATGAGGTCTGCAATTCAGAATGAAGATCGGCTTAGTAACTTTCCAGAAGAGCTTCTATTGAAGATACCTTCTCTAATGCCTACAAAATCCGCAGTGCAAACATGTATTTTATCTAAAAGATGGAGATACAGTTGGACATTGATCAATAACTTTGACTTTGGCTTTGCGTATATGTCCAATATATTTGATAAAAATGGGTGGTCGAGATTTGTAGGAGTATTTGTGCATTGCAAAACACCAGAACTTAATTTATATCGGTCAGACTTTCTTAAAAAAATTATTTATAGAATTTCAAAGTGGATTGATAAAGCGGTTAGGTTAAACGTTCGTGAGGTTGACATATCAGCTGGCTATTTCGATTTGCCTTCAAGTGTGTTCATTTGCAGGACACAAAGTTAAGATTAGATTGTAATGCTTACTGTAGGGATGGTCTATGGAACCATCCGTCTTCCGTAAATCTTCCATGTCTAAAAACCCTTGACTTAGCTACCAACTATCCATCTGGTAATACATTAAAACTCATCCTTGGTTGCCAAAAACTTGAAAGCTTATCTCTGAAAGTATATAGGTTTGATAAGAATGAAGACTTAATTCTCGACATTCCTACTCTAAAGATACTGGCATTAACATTGCCGAGAAACAATTCAAATAAACACAAAATTGTTTTAGAAGTGCCTAATCTTGAATGTCTGTCTATTGGCGGGATATTGTGCTCACTGTTTGTGATGGAAGATTTGGCATCATTGCTTGAAGTATCAGCCTCATTTACTTATGTAAGTCCTACTGACTTGTGGTTTGACATTCTGAAAGGAATAAGTGGAGTTACATCACTTTCATGGTCATGTTCAAGTTCAACTAATCATGCAAGTTTTTTTATTAAAGACATTAATTTATTGCTTGGTTTTCATTTTGTTTAGTCTTTGGATGAATTTAATTCTTTTTCACCACCTGTAACTTCATATTATTGAAGATCTTATCCAGTTTATCGCTGCCTACCTTTCCAAATTTGAAGCGCTTGGATTTGCGCTTGGATTTGAAGAATATTTCTGAAAAGATACTAATATCTCAAATTCTTGAACGTTCTCCTGAGTTGGAACATTTAAATATTGAAACGGTACTTGACTTTTTTATTAAAGCTTTGGCATGTATTATATCTTAACTTCCTGGGTATCCATTTGTAATATTTGTTTTTATCTTATCTTTGTTTGTGCTGAAAAACTATAGCCTACAGGATGTTGCTGGATTGAGAATGTTTCAAGTTGTAAGTTGATGAAGCTTGAAACCATTAAATTTAAGATAATTGTGATGAGGGAATGTGATATGCGGTTTCTAAAATACATCTTGGGGAACGCAAGGGGCTTGCAGACGCTAACAATGACATGCGATAAGATGTGCCGAAAGGACGAACGGATATTGTGTGAAAAAATTGCTACGTTTCCAAGGGTTCCACTGTGAGATCCATTACATCACCTTTGTTCTAATATTAGAGATTTACAAATTTTATAGGGCATGTCACGTTAACACATACCCTATAACACCATTATAACTAAAACATCATCTACAACTATAACATGTGATAGGTACATGTGGTTTTAGTTTACCAAAACATCTATATAACACATTCACTGATGTTCTCAAGATTGTGTCTCGAATTTCGGATGATCCGGCTCTCGTCAATGTGTTCAAAGACATAGTGACATCTCATTCGGTTAGTATTTTAATTTAAATCACATTCAATTCATTAGTTTCATACTTCTAACAAGTCAACCAAGCAAGTTCTTTGCATATGTTTAGGAAAAAGAAGCAGAAATCAACTAAACATTGGAGATCACCAAACAAGGCTGAAATATATTGTTTACGCTTTCTTCTTTTATCTTTTCATATCGTTCTTTCTATTTCACTAGAACTATAACTTTATCTTACTGCTGATCGAATTGGATTATTTGATTTTCTTTTTGGTACTTTTAATCGAAATGTTTGTAAATTTTGATTTTTTGTACTTTTAAGTTATTACATTTCACTTCTTAAATTTAAAACCGAAACATCACATTATTCTTTTAATAACTCCTTTAAAATATCTCTCGCAAACTTTATGCATTCTTACCTTAACACTAAAAATACCGTTTACTAATTTAGTTATTGCGAAAACCGTCCATCGGACGGGTAGAGACCTAGTATAACTATATATCATTGATATGGGGAAAACAAAAAACGATTCAAACTTTAAAAGGGTCATTGGCACTTGGTTTATGTGTGAGGCTGCAAAATAGTTTTGTTTTTTTAGTTTAAATTGTATTCAAGCTTTTTGAAATGCAAATCTATGCACAAATACGGATATTTTGAAGATCATGACCTCACACGAAACATGGATACAAATATAAGCAAAAAAATAATGGACCCCTTGACTTCATAATGAAGCTATAAATGGAGTGTGACTGTTTACGTCTCACTTTTCCTATACTTTTTTCTGACGAGATTGGATGTTGTTGTATTTAGTTTTATTTCATTTTGTACCCATTAAAAACGCGACATTTAGGGAAATATCTGTCATTGGATTCTTTTATCCAAAATAAAGGTTTTAAAAAGCGCGTCAAGGCGTCGCAAAGGTGTGAGGCATGGTATTCACGGTACGAAATAGATTAAGGTGTCGGCTCTAAGCGTGACGCGATATGAGGCGTGAAAACGTGCGATATGACGCCCTAAAGCGTGAGGCGTGACGCCTTTTTTATTCTCTGATAAAAGTTTTCTTTTTTGAATGAAAAAGATTACGTTTAAAAGTGGACTAGAACATCTATGTAAACATGTACCGATAACATCAAGTCGTCAACAAACAACCCAAAATAGTTTCTTAGCCTCAAGTCCTCAACAACTCAACTAGTGACTCAAAACCTCAGCAACCCAACCTACTATTAACACCCCAAGCATTGGATCCAAATGATAACTCATTTATCTCTTAGAGCACTCGGTGTAGTAACGCCGGCAACGGCGTTGGCCGGCGTTGTCCAGCGTTACTACACCCCACCACCGCGTTGGCCAACGGCGTTGGACTCGGCGTTGTCGAGCCAACGTGCGTTGGGTGTGTTTAAAAAAAAAAAAACATTTTACCCCCCTAACGGCTAGAATTTAAATTTTACTCTTTCCCCCTCAATTTTGAAATGTTTCATTTTAGCCCCTAACGGCTAGTATTTATTAAAAAAAAATCATTTTACCCCCTAAAACGGCTGATTTTTTTTAAAAAAAATTCATTTTACCCCACTCACTCAACTCACTATACAGTAGAAACTCAATAAATTAATACTCGATTATTTAATAAACTCTCTAAGATAATATTTTTTGCCGGTCCCGACTCGGGGATAGGGTGCTAAATTAATAATTCGCTAAAATTATAAGATAATACATTTTTGATAATTTCTTTAGACCCCATATAAAATATAAATTAATAATTCCTTATATATAGCATATTACATGAATGATTTATGAAGGTTTCTTGAAAAATGACTCAATTGTCTTTTGTTTTTTGTTGAAATCAATTTCCCCTTGAATCTCGTCTCTAATTTTCCTTAGCATGGTAAGAACTTCTGGTGTTGTTTTCTCATAGCTCAACAAGAAATTATTCAATGTGATTGCCGCTTTAATAGCTTCGTTTCGCGAAGGGGGTTCCATTGTAGAACTTTCATCATCTTCTTCATCGATATCATCTTTATTAATTCCAATAACGCTTTCAATAATTTCTTCATCAGTCAACAACTGTGCAACTACATTTTCTTCTGGGTGAGTCAGAACATCTTCGACATCCATTGCATTGCGATAACCCAACTCTTTGTATACATGCATTGTATACAATAATTAATAAAATATTAATTAATATATAGAGAATTTTTCTTCCAACCATTTGTATACTATAAATTAATAAAATATTAATTAATATATAAATTAATAATTATTAATTTATCGATTAATTAATAACTCTTTTAATTAATAAATTTTGGTGGTCCCAAGTGTATTATTTTATAGAGTTTCTACTGTATATACAAACATTACCAAATACAAAATCGCATACAAATTCACCACTCTTCAAATACAGACATACATCTTTTTAGCAATCAAAAAAATGTCTGAATTTCCCAACAACGGTTTCATGAATCTCCTCACCGGGTCGATGACGCCGGTACAGTTTCAACAATACCAACAAGAACAACAACAAGCTTTTTTCCGATGGCAACAATCACAAATCCTAAACCGTGATTTAGATAATCTACAACAAAACCCATCATCATTCCACTCAGAATCTTCCCAAACACTCACTCAACCTCAACAAATCGATTCGTCAAAAAAAGGCGGTCGCAAGAAAACTAAAGCCCGAAGGGGAAAAAATGTTGAAGACGAGCCCTAAGAGCCAGTAGCAGCGGGCCGTTGGCTACCGGTCGAAGAAGAATTGCTTGCAACATGTTACGTGGCCGTTTCCGAAGATAATAATGTCGGAAGGTCACAAAAGCATGACACGTTTTGGTATCGGGTTTTGAACGAGTTCAATTCGAAAAAATTTCAAAACCGTACGAATGATATGTTGACTAGCAAATGGCATACGTTGAATGCCAATTGCCAAAAGTTCAACGCCGCGTACAAACGGGCCAAACGTTTGGGGAAAAGTGGCGAAAACGATGTGGATTATTTGAAACGGGCTCAAAGTATTTACCGTGACGAGCATAGAGGGGTCGCGTTTTCTCAAGAAGATGCTTGGGCCGTTTTGAGATTCCACCCGAAATGGGACGCACCGGAACAAGTTGACTTAACCGGAGACGTCCCCGGGGCTAGCCAGGAGGATCTATTCGGTCACGATGCACGACCACGTCCGCCCGGCAAACAACGGCCCGCCAAGAAAAGCAAATCCGACGCAACGGCGAGCACCGGTGGAAGTAGCGCGTCGGCCCAATTCGGGGAGCTAATGGAGCAGGAGCTTCGTCTGAAACGGGAAGCCGCCGAAAGGGCTTTCGAAGCTCAAGCCGAAAAAGACCGCACACTAATGCGGTTGGAGGAGTTGAGGTTTCTAGCTACTAGCACCAAGGATTTGGACGAAGACGACGCCTATTGGATCAAGAAGCAAAAAAAATTGATCAAAAACAAAATGAAAAATGATTTGGGTGACGAGGACGACGAAGACGAAGACGAGTAGTTTTTTTTTTAATTTCGTAATGTGTTTTTTTTAATGTAATTTGTATGTTTAATTATGAATGAAATAGTTAGTTTGTTAAAATAATGAAATAATTGTTTAGGGGGTTTTATGAAAATAAAGAGGAGAGTGGTGTTATTTGGTGTTATGATTAAAGGAGCAATGTTGGTGTTGGTGTTATGCTAATGTAGCGCTTATGTGACACCCAAAAAATAGTGTTACCGTGTTACGACATCTGAGGTACTCAATTCAAAGCCTAGGTTTTATAAGTCCCTCTTTTCCCTCCAATTTATGAGATGGGGACTTGACATCTTTTGTACTATCTCAGCATATCATCAGACATTCAATATTTGAAAGTGTGCTATTATTGGTACCCTATTTCGCCCGCTAAAAAGTAATAAAAAGGTACAAAGATTTTTTTTGTACCATTTTTTATAATGTAGCGCAGTTTTTTATCAGTTTCTGTTCCGTAATTTTTGACAGTTTCATACTTTTGACCTGTTAAACTTTATATTTTTCATTTTGTATTTTCCGTGTCACAGTTTTATAACATATACAAAATTATAAAAAAATAAAAAAAACGAAAAAAACCGAAAAAACCAAGGGGGTACAAACGACTTTTTAGAGGGGTACCAATAACATAAGCCACAATAATGCTTCGTTAACCCTTCCCCAACAACCTTCTTCAACCACCTTTTAATACCACCCTCTTCATCATAATCCTCCATTTGATTTCTCTCTCTCACACACTATTTCAAACACATTCTTCAATTTATTGTCAGTGATGACCAAAGTTTCAGTCTTAAGCTTAAACCCTAGTGAAGATCATATGATCGCACATGTTCAAAACCAATTTTCATTTCGGCTTTTACTTTTCGACATAATTAAACAAGTATTTTATCTCATTATTAATATAGGTGTTCTTATAATGATTATGGTTGTGGTGATGGTCGTCCAAGAGGCGTTTAAACGGGACCAGCTCAGGTATTTGTTTCTCTTCTTTTCCAAACTTAGTTTTTTACATAAGCAATAGCACTTTTGTGTTGAAACATCTTTTACTATATGTTTGTTGTTGGTGATTTTAGTGTCATCAATCATTTTTGTGTAATAGTGATTTACCCGAGACCAAATGGATTTCAAGTTACGTTATAATACGAGTTCGGAGGTGTGGAGTGCACGCTTATATAAACTATTAACTTGATTTGAAGTACGAAAAATGGAAAAGGTTGTTAATGTAAGTCAAAGAAAATTTAGTGACAGAATTCGTGTGTCACTAAATTGTCCATACACACATGTCTTTAATGATAGCAGTTAGCGACAGTTTTAGGTTGTTACAAAACTGTTGCTGGAACATTTAAAGGATGTGTTGATTTTTCACCAAGGGGTGTGTCTTTTCACCAAGAGACACATATTTTCCTAGAACCACCATTTAGTTTATATATATGTAAACATATTTTGGTCTTCTAAAATATGAACATATTCATATCAACAACAAATATACAATCTTCTTCATGTTTTGCTCTTATTCTTGTGCCTAGAATTTGAGTGTGTTCTTGTCTTATCTCAATACAAATTTCGTGTAACCCAAGGCACAAATAGGGTCGAAATATTGTATTCGGAAAGTGAACTATACACGATTCAAGAATTATCCAAGCAATCTATGATTATCAAGACCCGAAAACCAACAAACGAATACAATATTTATAGATAATCATGATTGGTGAATTCGTGTATAAGTTCTTTGAATATGTTTAAGACATGTTATACAATTCATAAGAACTTGAGAAATGTGAAACAGAACGATGTTGAAGATTGCATGAGAGTTTGGAACATCACACGATTAACAGTATATATATGTTTCTTCTTTCATAAAAGAAAACATATGATTGCTTATACTGATATCGGGTGGTAACCGAAAGTTTTCGGTTGTTCGTTTGGCCAGTGACTAACCACAAAGATATCTGGATAACAAATAGTGACGTTGTGAAAGGCGAGACGATTTTAGAGACGTTGTGGGAATATGATATCGGAAGATGGTATAGGAAATTTATTACGTTGGGTATATTAAGTAAGTGGTCTTGAATTCTTGAAACTAGAAGGTCATTGGATAAAGATCTTTGAGGATGCAACAATAAATACTAGAGTATTTGATATGATATATGGATATTCAAATGACGGAACAAGCCACGGTGGTTTAATAATACGTATGTGTACGCATTTTCTATTCATCTTTATTAAATTCTGATGCACATAGATAATTACATAAGAGATATGGTAACATGTAGTCAAACATGATAATCTTATGCGTCTATTTGCATGCATGATAAAAATTAACTATAATAAATTTGAAACCGTTGACTTAGTATGTTAGTTTAATGAAACATATATAATTCTTCTAAGTGGTATTGATGAGAAGTATCCATGTCTGATGCATATTTGATTTACGCATGAACATTGGTATGTGTTAATCTTAAACACATGCGTATATATGAAGTATAACTTTCGGTATATAACGTATTTATATGGAATCATAAAGAAAGACAAACATTTCTGATTTGGCTTGTGCATAATATTTAGCACAAAAATAAATTACATGAAATAAAAGTAATTGTTTATCATTAGTGTAAATTGGTTAAGTTTGTCGGTTATTTCTTTTGTGAGACACAAACATGATACTTATTTATTGCACTATATCAATGGACCTATTGATTATGTCAATTAACTTGATAACAGTTGTTACAATGAGTTATAAATTAACACTCCCTCTTCTTTGTTTGATGCATGATTCATTTGATATGTTGATAGTATGCCAAGCGAAATTGGTTTGGATAATGTGAATGTGGATTCTAGGTAATCCAAGGAAATATAGTTTGGATTGCACCACATTTGAGAATCACATTTTCTTGTTAACTATGGTGAACCATGGGTTGTTAATGTGATGAGTAATCGTTTATGAACCATGCATATATATGTTTATACATGGCTGGTCAGTTTTGATTAATGAAATCAAAATAAGATTTCCACTTGGTTTTATTAATCTATTAAGTGAAAGCAATCATTTGATACTTTCAAAACAGAAATTAAAGTACACGATCTTTATGATGAAAGTGGAATGATGTTGATTGAATTAGTAGGATCTTCCATCTACTGATATATGCCATGTTTATTAGTGAAACTTGTAAGAAGTTGGCATATATTTAGATTATATGTGGATGATAACTAATGTGTTTTTGACATGTTTTGAATCTACATGTTAATTGGCAAAGGTATACTACCCAAAATGTAATGTGTTTATTTCGTCTAATGAATACTAGTATTTGTATATTTAGATGATTTATTTGCAGTTGGGCATGTATCATTTCGTTATATCTACATGATATGGTTTGCCTGTTACTATTCGAGTATTCTTGAATGAAACCATGGCGCATGGTTTAATACAACATGGATTCTTCAAAATTTTGAAAAGATACGATTATTAATGCCATTAAGTTGGATAAATGATCAAGAAGACTAAAAATTTGCAAGCGATGGATTTTACGTTTGGTTGAAGGTAGTCTTGGGATCAAAGGAAAAAGTTGGCCAACATGTATTCAACTATGGCATTATAAATTTATATTATGTTGAATTGATTTACTCATAAAGAATTATAATGGGTTTAAATGACTTAGTCATTGAACATACGGTATATATGTTTATTAACAGACAATGTTACCGATTTCATTACATTATGATATGAGAATACAAAAAATAAATTAGAGCTTCACCACATAGTGATAAAGAGGTCGCTAGAGATCTTAGTGCACAAAGTCTGTAAATAGGGATGAAATTAAGAATCTATTTAAATTCTCTAATGGTGAGTACGCCCAATTCCATTCTAAAACAAATTAGAAGCTGAAATCAATGCGGAAAGCTCACACTTAAGATTGAACACAAGTTTGCATCCCTTAGACCTGCAAGATAAAGAGGCGTTGAATTATCTCTTAATAGTTCTTTTGAAAAGAAGTTGCAACGCATGCATGATTAAAAGAACTGACCTATATGAGCAAGAAGTTTTGCTGCTTCAAGCAACATGAAGTTTTGGACTTGTGAGCTTCCAAAATGCGTCAGTAATGGATATAGGACGCATGGCATATTAAAGCGGTCAATTATAAACTGTAGTGATGGAGAAGATCGTAAGCTTGTGTGAATAGACTAACAACAGGTATTCAAATGGGTTTGACGGTTTCATAATTCGTTACGACACCCTTATTCTCAGAATATTTGGAACGGCATGATACTTATGAGAAAATTACAATCGAGAAGACATTTTCATATTTTTAGCATGAGATTTGATTTGTTTTTTGATTATTTGGTAAAACAAGATTACACTAAAATTGGAGGAGTAGGACATTTTGAGATTGGTGATTTTAGTGTCATCAATCATTTATTTGTGTAATAGTGATTTGACCCTAGACACAAATGGATTTAGTTTACGTTATAAAACGAGTTCAGGAAGGTGTGGAGTGCAACAGCGTTTATAAACTATTAACTATTGATTTCAAGTACAGAAAAAAATGGAAAAGGTTGTTAATGTGATCGATGGGAAATTAGTGACAGAATACGTGTGCTATAGTACAGAATTCGCTGTGACACTAAATTAGTCCATAACACACATGACTTTAATTTATATGCGAGTTAGCTACAATTTAGGTTTGTTACAAAACGAGATTCTATGTAACATTTAAAGGATGTTGTATGACCTTTTCACCATAGGGTGTGTGTCCTTTGTTCACCGAGAGACCCCATAATTTTCCTATAACCACCATTTAGTTTAGTGATATAATGAGAACCATATTTTGTCTTCTAAATGCCCTTATTTGGCAGGTATTTGGGTATACAGCAGTTAGTTTTTGGTGGTCGGTCAATGGGTGACTGGGAAGAGGGAATGAAAAACCCGGAAGACGGATACAAGTCCTTTAAGATCTAAGATTTGTATGATCGAGAAATTTCATCCGAGGAGGTTGAATCAGGGCCAAGGATTGGGTCAATGGGCATGTGAATGGCCTTGTACTACTTGTTGGTCCCTCAACAAACTAGGCTAGGTTAGTCAAGTGATGGTTACGAGTTAGATGTTATGTACAAATTAGCTTTATAAATTTGTATGTTGTGCGCTTCTGCAATGGTTTGGACCCGATGGATATATCTCACTTCTGTAAGGTTGCAAATAACTACTGTATGTGGCAATTTCAACCCATATATTTACTTATATATGGGTTGAATCAAAATTTTGTGTTAAAAGGAAACGGGTCAATTTTGGTTGAACTTGTTAAAAGCCAATAAAGGTCGGTTTTCAACACACCCGTTAACATGCTCACTTTGACCCGTAGTAGAACATGGCTTGTTTTCAGCAAACATGCTCGCTACTCAAGTTAGCCTCGCTTACTTCTACAGTTCTACCTGAATACACCTCACCAAATCTGTCCCACATTCTTAAAAATACACACATCATATACGCTCAACATAAATCTCCACTAAGATAGGCATCAAAGAAATCTACTTTTGTATACCGATATCTATATAAACACAAGCGTGCAAGGTGCATACTTGCCTACGAGCCAATCTTTAGTGAAACAAGCACGCCAAACTGAGGCAAGTACTGTAACATGACAATTCTGTAACACCTTTACCATACAATTAGAACTTGAACACTATTGATATTGCAAATAGAAGAAACAAAAGATCAATAGTTCAAAGCTAAATCTGATCTTTTCATCCGACATATTTAAAGTTGAGTGGATTTGTTGCCAACCAACATCCTTCTTGTAAATTATGAATCTTTGGGCAAAAATGACCAACATCATTCTTCACAGACTGTGATAAACAGCCTGCGAAAGATAAAGAAAGTGCTAAAACTTGTTAACCAAAGCAATAATATATTAATCGTGCAAAGCTGGGACTGATACGGAATAAATGCTCAAAGTAAACAAAATTATCATATTTATTTTGCAATGAATGAAGATGATGACAGATTGTACCCAGAGGGTGTTTTCAACCTTTACCACCTGCACATGTCCTCTAGGACTAACACATAGACCAAGGTCACAACCCAGTAATGGTCTTTTACTCCTTTGCATGATGCTACCACAACTAGATATACAAAACCAAAGAATATGCATACCCCAAAAAATTTGTGGGTACGCGTCTTTTGCTACCAACCAACTTGGTTGCACTAGCAGAACATACGCAACCAATTCCATATGGATGCAATGCAATAGTATCTCCACAACATATATATGTTGAGTTACTACTTCATGCTTATCATAAACAACCACATGGATGCAATGCGAGCCTTTTTGACTCTGATGTATGTGGCTTCACTGGGTTAATCCCGGGGCTGTTTATGACCCTCCCTCTGCCCACCCCCAAATGCACACACCTAGCTAGGTTTGAACCCTTGATCTCATGTTTGAAAGCCAAGGACCTTACCGCTAGGCCATTTCGTGCTTAAAGAGCTCAGTATAAATTTTGATTTCACACTAGTCAGAATTAGAGCTGGCTTCTGTCCAAATCCGAAATGACCCAACCAAACCCGACCCAAAAAACTGATATTTGGAAATACCATGAACCGAAATTCCCACTTTGATAAGATTATTAGTGTTAGCCTAATTTGATGATGATAACTTGTGGCTTTAGGGCTTTTAGCGTATCACATAACACAAACAGGAAAGGGGCACCGTTTGTTCGGTCTGAATGTGATGAAGTTAGGTTTGTGGCCTGAGTGCTAATATTCTATACAAAAGTCACGGCCCTATTCGGGTGACTCGGTTTTTTCCGGTTATAAACATGACCTGACCCGGAACCGAAAAGCAAAAAAACATAGAACAGAGAACAGAGCCGACGGTGGATCGGTTTGGTTTGCTCGGTTCGGTCGGTCTCTTCGGGTCGGTTCGGTTCTCAGTCGGTGAAGCTCAGCCCTAGTCAGAATATTGTTGTGCTTAATATAATTTTGATTTTTTTAAAATCTTGTTATTGATTCATGTTCTGTTTTTACAGTATCCTGTGTATTTTTCCTTTGAAGATGAAGATTTAGATAAAGTGTTAGCTGATATCAAGAGAAATGATGCAGCTGGTCCTGCAACAGCAACTACTGGCGGGTTAGTATATGTTTTATATGCTTGCATGTTACGATCGCTCTCTTGTTTTCTCGAATAAAAGCTGTTGACATTATGTGAATCGGCTTTTTGTCATTGTTACGTTGATGATTATTTAAAACCGTGGACTTCAAATGCAACATTCTCTAATATGGATAATGAAGGTTTTGTTCATTCTTGAATATCCAGGTTATTTCCTAAACATCAAAAAGCCACTATTATCGGGGGAGACCTAAAATACAGTCAATTAAAGATTAAACATATGGAAATCCAATATCATGCTTTATAAGTTTATCCATATTTAGTTGGAATAGGCCAACATTAAAACCTTGTTGAAATAGTAATAAATGGTATGGAGCGCTAAAAAACCATATCTAGTTTATGGAGGCCGAAACAAACCAATCTAACTTAAAATATGACCAATGAAAGATCATTAAACAAACAGACTTTTAAATATAGCAACCCCAAATCTAGATAATAGATGTATGCAACGTAGAGGTGGAAATTTCGACTCCTTTGCTTATGAATGGGCAGATTTGGGCTGTGTTTTTGTTTCAACCGGGTCACATATGCTGTACAAGTTACTTTGGCCAAAAAGGAAGCTGGTCAAACGAGTTGCAAGTAGCTGTCTATTAATGCTTACAACCTTCTAAAAATGTTGATTGTTATTGTAATCATATTTTTTTAGGGTAACCTTATATAACGCTTTGCTTGTATCTTAAAAAATGGACAAAAGAGTGTTTGTGGGTGATTTCTGATATCATTTTAACTTTACACAGGGATGGTTGCCTGGATCTAAACCTGATGGCGATTCAAACCAGCTTCCAACTATCGCCATTGTGGCATCATATGATACATTTGGTGCAGCTCCGGTAGTTTACCCATCAAACCTGATGGAAGGGGTGGTAAACCAAGCGTGTAGCCATGACTTGGACAAGATGCAGGTGCGTGCCGCGTCTTGTGACGGAAATTATAATTGTATACGTTGAATCAACTCCTCCGTAGGAACATCATCGAGTTGTTGTTGTCGTTGTCTGTGGATCAGTCTCATTCTCTTCTTCGGCAGAACTTGCTCTGGGGAGCTACATCTGCGCTTTGGAGAAGAATCTTGTGACCCTCCCATGAACATGAAAAACCAAAAAACCACAATCACTTTAGAAGAACCTGAAGAACAGTCGACAGAAACTTGAAAAAGAATACTCTACTTCACAATTGCATGGGCTTTTTTCTTTTTCTTTTCGGAAGACTAGTAGTAACATACTAGATAGGGTTGTGTTAGGAGTAATTGCAAAAATTATCCTTATGGTCTGCTCAAATACATCAATGGAATACATTCCTCTCTGTGACACGGATAAGGGCTTCAATGTGATGCCGTCATCATTCCATGATGTCGGCGATGTTGAGTTTCAAGACAATTGGGGACGAGTCTGGTATAAAACTTGACATAACTTAATTTTATCGCTGCGGGAAACTAATTTAGGTAATAGATCTTTTGAATGTCCAACAACAGGGTAGACATAGGTACTTCTAATTACTTTGCTCTTGATGTGCTGCTCAACTGCCTCACTATATTGAGTTCGGAGTAAGCATCTTCTTCTGACACCACATAAAAGACCACCAAAAAGTGAATGTGGGTTAAACCTACCCATCCCATTCTGACACCACATAAAATAAGTGATATGTTTCAATCAGAATCCGTCCGTTATTGACCTGTTACCCAACCGTGACCGTACATCTTTCCAACTCAACACAATGTCAACAAACTCTGGTTGGTATTATTAGCTTATTTAGACTTTGTTCCTTTTTTTGTGCTCTTATTTGGCAGGTATTTGGGTATGTAGTTTTTGGTGGTCGGTCAATGGGTGACCGGGAAGAGAGAATGAAAAACCCGGAAGACGGATACAAGTCCTTTAAGATCTAAGATTGGTATGATCAACAAAGTTCATCCATGGAGGTTGAATTAGGGCCAAGGATTGGGTCATTGAAGTGGGCACGTGAATGGACAATGTACTACTACATGTGCTTGGTTATGTCTATTCTATTTTACCTTTATTTCTTGTGCGCGCTTTCTGCAATGGTTTGGACCCGATTATATTACTAATTAACGGGTTGAATCAATATCTTGTTAATGGGACAAGGTGTTCAATTTTGGTAGAACTTTTGAAAAAGCCAATAAAGGTCAGTTTCCACCACACACCGATTGCTCACTTTGTCCAAAATAGTTAGAACATGGCTTCTTTCAGCAAACATCGCTCGCTACTGTAGTTTGCTTCCCTTTATTCTACCATAATACACCTCACCAAATCAGTCCGCATTCTTTAAAAATACTTACATCTACGTTTTTTTCACTAATCTATATAAACACAAGACAGTCCAAGGTGCAGTGCTTGCCTACGAGCCAATCTTTAGTGAAACAAGCACGGCCAAACTGATGTGGAAAGTACATGTACTTGTAAATTCAAATAAAAAAAGAGTAGGAAACTATGAATTTACTCCGCAATAAAAGACATGAGTTACAAAACTGTACCTATGGGACCATTCGATATTGCGAATAGAAGAAACAAAAGAATGAATATTCAAACGCTATATCTGATATTTTCATTCGACATATTTAAAGTTGAGTTGTGCAATTTGTTGCCAACCAACATACTTTCTTGTGATTTATGATCTTGGGCAAAAATGACCAACATTCACTTTACTCACACGTGAATAAACTGCTTGCGATAACGATTAAAGAAAAGTGCTAAAATTGTTAACGAAACGCAAAATTATATATTAATCGTTGCAAAGGCTGGTATTGATACGGAAATATAAATGCTCAAAGTAAACAAAATTATCATATGTTATTTTGCAAATGAATGAGATGATGACAGTTTGTACCCGGGGGGTTGTTTTTCAAACCTTTACCACGTGCACATGTCTCAGAGGACTAACACACAGGCCAAGGACACAACACTAGTAATTGGTCTTTTACTCCTTTGCATGATGCTTCACAACAAGATATACAAAACAAAGAAAGAATATGCATACCCAAAAAAAATTGTGGGTACGGTCATTTTGCTACCAACACAACTTGGTTGGCACTAGGCAGAACACACGCACCAATTCCACATGATGCAATGCGGATAGTATCTAGGATCCGGGAAAAAAAAACTTTAGGGACCTTTTTCGTTAAACCCGACAGACCACAGGGACCATTTATGCAATTAACTCTCAAAGGTATATTTGTGTGTTTTCTCTTCAGTTTGATATTTATACTTTCTTTTTCTTGTATCAAAAGGGATAAAACATCCCTAGGCGTTGTATAAAAACACAGTAGAGTCACTCTTTCAACAAACTAGTAAATGAGTAAACAAACCATAAACTTCACTCATTATACAAATAAAAAAGTTGAAAAGTACGGTACAAAAAAAACAAAGCAACTAGACATTTGAAACAGTAAATAACGAAACAATACAATTGGACGGACGGTGTGTTCTATGGTGAACACCAGCTAAGTTTGAACTCATAGAAGTCATGAGGATTCGTTGTATCAAGCAAACTTAAAGAAGAACTTGTTAGCGCTACGCATTTTCCATCAAGAGGATTTTTAATTTCACAACTTCCCATCACCCCTTTTGAGATTAGCTTCAACAAGTATTTAGCGACTCTCAGCCGTAATTGATCATTTGTCTTTGCGTAAATGGGATGGCAAATAGAAAAAACTGCATCAAGGAGTAGTGAGTTCTCCCAAGAGACATTATTATTTGTATGTTGTTTTAAAAGCAGTTGTTCAACATTTGTAGCAGGATGCGAGACTATTGTTTTAACATCATCAACGTTGAAAAGGTCTGAAACCCCAAATCTGAAACCGCTCATTTGAATGTTAAACTTGCTTGATAATTTGAGTGCTTCCCTCAACTTAAGAAAGAAGGATTCATCGATGGAAATACGCAATGAGAAAAGTAGCTCAATTTGCTCGGGAGGAGTGGTTGTAAACAAAAGAATGGGGACCGTGGAGCTTAAGTGCGTGTAAGTAAGTAAATTT
The DNA here is from genome assembly GCA_026074375.1 of Tanacetum coccineum. Taxonomy (NCBI): domain Eukaryota; kingdom Viridiplantae; phylum Streptophyta; class Magnoliopsida; order Asterales; family Asteraceae; genus Tanacetum; species Tanacetum coccineum. The sequence goes on from BQNB010000786.1 coordinate 25,018, forward strand.
GGAGCATAAACTTGTACCTTGATTTCCTTGTCGGGTGAAAAAATTAACATCAACCTCCGCAACGTAAGAGATGTGATATCCAAAATCTCGCCACTGGACGACTGGATTTCAAGGGTCAACTCCTCTAGAAAGGGGAAGTTGGATTTGATCATATTGGAAAATGCATCATCCATGTGCACATTATCTAATCGTAACTTTGTCAAGCTCCCTCCTATTGTGCGGATTTCAAATGATGATGGAGGGTAATCCCACATAAACATTGGTGTTTTAAATACAAGGGAGCGTAGAGATGAGGCATCATGAATTTCCAAAATATCAATCCAAGCATCAGGACCAAGACATACCTCAAACACACAAAGATGACGGAGGTTATTTACCTTGATTCCATTCAAGCCTCGGGTTACCCCAATGAAGATGGTTTCAAGTAACTTATTCATATATAATAAAATATCAAGCAGATATGGAGTTATGTGGACATAAGACAACACAAGTACTCGTAGGTTGGTGCATCGGACGACAGGATAGCGAAAGTAAGGTGAATGGTTATAATTCTCATAGGGGGTTATAAGTTACAAAGTTAACGTGTTGAGATTTTGATTTGAGAAAATCTTATCAGGCAACTCAAAAGATGCAGCCAAGATTGTGAGGCGAAGGTGTTTGAGAGGAGGAGTAATTGCAGCTTGCTTAATCAATTTTCGAGCAGCAGGATGATTAGTGGTGTGAAGGCCCAACTGAAGATCAAAACTTGTGATAGGTAAGTTGTGTCGGTGATACCTTAGTAAAGTGAGGTGGATCCCCTTCAAGTACTTTCTTTGATTTTGGTTCTTTTTTAAAGAAGAAGACGGGGTGGGGCAATGCAACCTGATGGAAGGGGTGGTAGACCAAGCGTGTAGCCATGACTTGGACAAGATGCAGGTGCGTGCCGCGTCTTGTGACGGCAATTATAATTGTATACGTTAAATCAACCCTGGGTAAGAACGCCATACCGAACGATGCGGCTCCATACCCTGGATTGAGTATTCCCTTTGGCTATATAATCGTGTGGTTTCTGGGAATTTAAAAAGGGAAGAGCTCCTTCTCAATCCCATTCGTACCATGTCTACTTCTTTACTATGGATCATGTCTTCGGAGGCTAATGTCGGTGAATCGGTTAATATGACATAGATCGGAGAATGGGACAGAGCGGATGGCAACAAAAAACCTAATTCGTGTCGAATAATCCATAACAAGACACGATAAGTTGTCAGATACAAAATGAGCATAAAGCGTCGGGAGAAAAGGATGATCCAGCATGTAATCCCCACCCATGGGCAGTAATCCAGTAACAATGACACATAATTTCAATACAATAGCATAGAGCGTCGGGAGAAAAGGGAATATCCAGAATTCTTACAATTTCACGTTCCAGTAGTGCCTTGCCATTTTTTACCTTCCCCAAGAACTCATTGTCCATCACCTTTATAGCATACCGAAGATTAGTACCCACTAATTCAGCTAGATACATTATACCAGTATCTCCACATCTCATCTTGTTCAAAAGATTAAAATGCCTTAATCCCAAAAATCCGCTATTCCGTTTCATCATATCATGGATTGCCTGCCGCCTCGAGTCCATTGACATATGAGGTCTATTGGCAATGCTACACCTGCTGCTCTCTTCACTAATGCTAGGCTTTGATGGCTCATCATAGGCAACACATTTTTTTGCATGTAACGCCGACTCAATATAGGCAAAACGTTCCTGATTCTGGTTCACATAGAAAACTCATCTGCCAAAATTCCAGTTCTGACTCTCTTTAGTGACTTTTCCTTTTTATTAAATTGAACAGAAGATTGCGGACTATTGCTATATGATGACTTCATCTTGGGTCCACCCTGCAGATAATCGGGCATTGTTCTTGAAGAAGTCGCCATTGATGTGCTCTCTTTAGGGATGAGAACTTTGACCTCTTTAACTTGACCTACAAAAGTACCGGAGTCACTTGTTTTTGCCTCGTCTTGTTTCCCACGTTCAATCATTGAGTTGGGGGTTTCTGGGAGGATCAGGGACCCCACCGTGATAAACGCGTGAAGGCAGGGACCACTCCCCCCCGAGACTAGCCTCCAACCCAAGTTTCCATGGAGCTTGTTAAAGAAGTAGTTTAGTACATTAGCTACCACTATTCCAATATGATCGATAACTGAAAGCCGATGTTAAGTGACGCCTCGAACTGTATTGGTGCCATTTCATAAGGTATAGCGCATGGACTGGAAATTTAACAATAAAAATGTTGATATTATAAACATAATATCTCTCATTAAGTTGGATATAAAAAAGTTAGATAGTGTCATTATCGAAGTCAATTTTTTCTGCGAGTTGCAATCACAAGTAAACGTTTTTCGTTGGGATATTTTGGGAAACAAACAAAGTGACTTACATGTCAAAGAAAAACAAATTAATCAGGTCACTTTAATGTTTTTAAAACAAGATAATCACCACACTAAAAACAAACCAAAAGGAAATCAAATTAAAGATTTATTTTCAGACTGCAATTTTCATTGAGTTTTGGTCAGAAAGTTAAACACTTCCTGTCACAAAATTCAAATTTCAAAGTTTATGATTCATAAATAAACATTTATAGTACTAACATTTCTCAATATTTATTGGTTTTACTGTATATTTTCTCAATATTTAGTTGTTAGTGATTCGAGCTCACTGGCGAACCTGATACGGAACCCGAGAAGGATTCGACCAACTATAAGCATCCAAATAGCTTGAGAAAAACCATTAATCAAAGCACCAGCACAAAACAAAATGCCACCAAACAACATAGAAAGTTTACGACCAAGTGTCCTAGTCACTGTCGATGCCACCAAGGATGACAACAACGCAGCTAGGTACAAGGACGATGTAAACATGGTTAATGTTTGACTGTCGAACTTGCAATATTGGTTTGTCGATGTGTCTTCTGACTGTTTTCGGAATACTGATGGGAAGAACTTCTTCAAAAATGGATCCATTGATGTCACGCCACCTGTTTAAGTACAAAAGCACGAGGATCAAGAATCTTTAGGTTCATTTTATGAAAAGTGCATAAAATCGTAACCCAAACGTTAAAGACCAATTCATTTGGTAATAATCCATTAGGTTCCTGTCCACCTCGAAAACCTCCCAATTTAAAATAAACTTTACGATCAGCAATCAAATGGTTGTGATTCAAGTTCTTATTAATATACAAAATATTTATTTGTTAAGTATATTTTTCGATGTAGCTAGTTGATGTTAAAAAACCCTAATTCACTTGTAATCTTAACAAATACTACATAAAAAGAAAATTGTAGGTTTTAATTTTCTAGAGTATCTAGCTAGTACTAGTACTATATATCAAAACTATTTATCTCATCATAAAATAATCAGATAAACAGTTTTGACATGATGATATATATCAACAGTGTCGTAGCTGAGCTAACGGAGGCCCAGATATATTACCTGATATTCCGATATCGTAACCGAAAATGAGATCACCCATGGCAGCAACAACACAAGTGAAGGTGACATAGAGAGTTAGGTTGCCGGGATAAGCTTTGTTTACTGGACCGGTAAGAATACCACCGCCGGCCATAATGTGTTTGAAAATCAAAGGAGATGAGTGTTTGATAATGAAGAAGAAGAAAGGGAATAATAATAATATTTGTATGAGAATAGAGAATAGAGAACAAGAGTATATATAGAGGTTTCTTGTGTATGAAAATCTTGTAGTTGCCATTTTCATAGCTGGCAATAATGTTTAAAATAGGAAACAAATATGTAATATGTAAATGAAATACGGAGTATAAATTAGTGTATAGTTGGAGGAGATTCTATTGGTTCAAATATAATTTAACATTTTATTTGGTATTCACATTATTCAATAACAAATCAAGTTTCAACTCTCCAACTTGCAAAATATTAGTACTAAAAATCGTGAGAAAATCCTTTTTTCCTCCTAGGTCCCATTATTAAACGGATCCATTAAATTTATAAATAATTATGTGGCGATATTATATTGTTAGTCGACTAAAAAAAATAAGTAAGTAAAATAAAATTTATTTTTAGATAATACTTGTGAAAATTAGATTAGATTATATATTTAAAGATGAGATTTGACTTGATTGTGTTATTGTTATTAAGATAAGCTTTAAAAATCGCTAAAATCATCAAATTATATTCCTTGTTATTTTTATCTCTTTTTTGAGATTAAGAAATAGTAACCGATTCGATAAATTTGTTAAAATCATTAATGATTATAAATATAAGAAAGTTTGAACAACATTAATGTTTATAAAATAAAAAAGAAACTCTTTTGACATAAACCTGTCTTCACCATCACATTAATTGAGTCAACGACGTAATTACAGAAAGTCTTAACCAAAAATCATCAAATTATAGTATCCGCCAAGTGCATGTATTGAAATTTAAGTTTAATGTAATATATGTCGATTTTTGATGATTATGCTACAGTTCGATGATAGACACTTCTTAAGCCACGTGAAGATAGCAAGATGTAAATTACGGAGATGCTCTTTTGACTTGCAACATGTTCGAGCTCCCCGGTCGCCGGTACACATTGAAGCCCTAGTTCTTGCTTGGGATAGCAAACAGTTGACCCGAACCTTAGTCAAAGAAAGTCTATAGCACTTGAGACAAAATAGTAATATAGTAATCTTTTGTTCTGTATTAAATTCGGAAAATCCAATACGTATATAATGTTTATGCTCATATTGTATGTAGATGACTAGGTTTATTTCCGCCGTTAAAAAAAAAGATGACTAGGTTTATGATATTTCCGTTTATGTCATCCTAAGATGATGTTAGAACAAGAAAGAACTAGTGTGGTATATGTCTGAGTCCTAAACACTGTTGTTTCTTGTATTTGTTATTATTTACTCGGCTACATGCCTTTAAACCATTGGCGTGACAATGCACTTTTTGATGGAGCCTTCACAACACATCCCCCATCCCAGGAGAATTGTATCTGCCTAATTTATTTCTCTTAACAATTATAATTTTCACATGAAGTTGGTTCTTTCATCTGTGTTGTTCTTCATCAAGTGTTGGTCATTATGCAATCTCGTTCTTCATCTGTCACATGGCTATGTGGTATCATAACCTATCTAACTATATACGAATGTTTTTGTCAGGTTTTACCTTTTACACACATTGAATCAATTGTTTGTACAGATAAAAACATTGTGAAGAGGAAATCTGTTGAATATTTCTTAATCAGTTAGCCAGTTCTTATGATCCTTAATTCCATACATTTCATATTAGTCACTTGTTTGAAACATGTGTATATTTCCATAGGACAGTAATCAACAATCAAAACCACCATGTTTTCTTTTTACAAGTTTTTCAATCCCTTTCCTTTTCTAAGGTTGTCTAGATGGAATTGTAGCGAGTGCGATGAAGGGCAGTAAAAAACCTCCAACCACAGATAATGTGTTCTTTACTTACTAGATGGTGCAGGTAGAGGCTGTCTACACTATTCAATGTGGTTACCAAATTTCCATGTCCAGGAAAATGCATTTGCAACCGTACCTCAATGAGCATTTTTGTTTATTTATATCATCAAATTTGAAAAGCATTCCGTGTTACTATTCACTAACTCGAAAATGTCTTCTATTCCCCAACCACATTTACATAATGAAGTAGATTACAACAAGAACAAGGAGTAAATACCACCAAACCTGATACCCTCAGTACATATAATTAGCTCAAATTCTGGGTGTCGAGCAGCAGCACCATTGTAGTCCACACACTTGGTTGCTTTCTCCATTGACACAACAGGCACCTCTGGTGGATTTGCGCATCGTATTAGAGCCCAATTTAGACCACTAAAGAACGGGTGCTGTTTAATCTCAGCAGCCCCTTTTTGTGACCCTAAATCTGTTTTTTAGGATCATTACTAATAACCATTTAATAAGTCCCTGGCTATGCAAACTACAATGGAGTGTCCTGGAAAACTCGAGGTCTTTGTAGAACCACTGGCCACGTTTTGCATCGTTGCCTAGAACCTATGAAGGAGTCCTCCCATACAAAAGTATCGTATAAAAAATCCAAAAGTCCACCAATCAACAGCACTTCCCATGACCGTCTCCTTTTGATGATTCAGGGACGAAGATACTCGTTCGTTCCAACAAATGAGTTGGATCGGAGCTTCTGTTTTGGTTCAGCCACAGCTGTGGCAATGGCACGTGATGCAACTAAGCGAGGTTTTGTTTTTTTAGCCTTTGTATGCTGGCAAAATTTCTATGGCTGAAAACGACCTTTGACAATTACGCTTAATGCAAAAAAAAAGGTCTATATCAGTTATAACCAGCACATGGCCCTGACATCGCTCGAAGGCTCCATTGCAACTTATACGGTGACTGTAGGATGGTCGGGATTTGAAGAGCAACGAATAGAAAGATTCAAGTCTGTAGCATGATGTGACCATCTTGTCGGAACTAGAAAGTTCTCTCGGATTCAGGTCTCGTACACCTACCAAGCATGACGCAAATATATCGTAGGGCAAATAATGACTGACAGCCACATAGAATCAGCAAATATTTAAATTTCAAGGTTAGTGCATAACAAAAACAATACAATGATCCATTTTACCGGGAAAACCCTTTACCAAAAAAAAAATAGCAATGATAAAAGAAGCAATTTAAATCTTCTTTGTTGTTTATAGTACAAATTTCCAGAATGTGTAACCTAGAAATACATAGTATCATTTGCCATGGTAAATGCTAGCTAGCAATTTGATTTTTTGGCATGATTATCGAACAACTTTCAACAATAAGTTCTTGAATCCAAATCTCACGCAAATAAATTTTCATGATAGAAATAATTTATTGTTCTTTTAAATTCCCATCTCTATTTGGAGTGATACAGTAAAGTTACACTTTAATTGATAAAAAATTATAGGCACTGCTCTCATTTATAGAGCTGTTCCCATAACATCCACAGCAACAGCTGTACTAAAGTATACTATACATCTTCGTGTTTAAAAGATAAATATCATAAAATATACGTTAGTAACAAATGCATGAGTTTCAACCTACCTTGCTGCTTGTTCATGATAATATCTGTCAGGTTGCTTCTGTCGAAGGACATGTAGATCCCCACCTGGGCAGTAATCCATAACAAGACACGATAAGTTGTCGGATACAAAATGAGAAAAGCGAGGGAGAAAAGGATGATCCAGAATTCTTAAAATTTCTCGTTCTGTATGTGCCCTTGCCATTTTTTTCCTTCTCTCTAAGAACTCATTGTCCATCACCTTTATAGCATACCGAAGATTAGTACCCACTAATTCAGCTAGATACACTGTACCTGTATCTCCACATCCCAGCTTGTTCAAAAGATTAAAATGCCTTAATCCCAGAAATCCGCTATTCCGTTTCATCATATCATGGATTGCCTGCCGCCTCGAGTCCATTGACATATGAGGTCTATTGCCAATGCTACACCTGCTGCTCTCTTCACTAATGCTAGGCTTTGATGACTCAATCATAGGCAAAACGTTCCTGGATTCTGGTTCACATAAAAACTCATTCTGCGAAATTCCAGTTCCGACTCTCTTGGGTGACCTTTCCTTTTTATTAAATTGAACAGAAGATTGCGGACTATTGCTATATGATGACTTCATCTTGGGTCCGCCCTGCAGATAATCAGGCATTGTTCTTGAAGAAGTCGCCATTGATGTGCTCTCTTCAGGGATGAGAACTTTGACCTCTTTAACTTGACCTACAAAAGTACTGGAGTCACTTGTTTTCACCTCGTCTTGTTTCCCACGTTCAATCATTGAGTTGGGGGTTTTTGGGAGGATCAGGGACCCCACCGTGATAATCAAGGCGGGGACCAGTTCTCCCCCGAGACTTAGCCTCCAACCCAAGTTTCCATGGAGCTTGTTAAAGAAGTAGTTTAGTACATTAGCGACCACTATTCCAATAGTGATCGATAACTGAAAGCCGATGTTAAGTGACCCTCGATACTTGTATGGTGCCATTTCAGAAAGGTATAGCGGCACGAACTGAAATTAACAATAAAAATGTTGTATTAGTAAACATAATATCTCTCATTAAGTTGTCATAAAAAAATTAGATAGTGTCATTATCGAAGTCAATTTTTTGTACGAGTTGCAATCTCTAGTAAACGTTTTCATTGTGGAATATTTGGAAACAAACAAAGTGACTTAAATGTGCAAAGAAAAACAAATTATAATGTCACTTTAATTGTTTTTTAAAACAAGTTAATCACACACTAAAAACAAACCAAAAGAAATCAAATTAAATATTTATTTTCAGATGCAAGTTGTCATGAGTTTGGTCAAAAAGTTAAACACTTCCTGTCACAAAATTCAAATTTCAAAGTTTATGATTCATAAATAAACATTTATAGTACTAACATTTCTCAATATTATTGGGTTTAACTGTATATTTACTAAAAATAATTAATTGGAAAAGAATGAGTATATACTCGTCCCTATGATTACCATCACAACTTATAATTATTCTCAATTTGAGGTCGAAAAAATACAAAAATATAATCTTAGTTTGATAGAAAAATGAATAAACACACATATATATAAAAGAATATACTAATACAATTGTAGAAAAACAGAAAATATCTAATAAAAAGTTGATACAAAAAAACCTTGTTTTTATATGATGCACTGATGGACTTTTTATTATTAATGGATCTCACAGTCTACAAAACAAAAACAGGGCCAATTACAAAAAAAAAAATTAACGCAAATTAGTGTAGTGATTCTGAGAGCTCACATACCAGTGGCGAAACCCGATACCGGAACACCGAGAAGGATCGACCAACACTAAGCATCCAAACAGCTTGAGAAAAACCACTTAATCAAAGCACCAGCACAAAACAAAATTTCCCACCAAACAACAAAGAAAGTTTTTACGACCAAGGTCCTAGTCACTGTCGATGCCACCAAGGATGACAACAACGCAGCTAGGTACAAGGACGATGTAAACATGGTTAATGTTTGACTGTCGAACTTGCAATTTGTACAGCCAGACCTGACATACTTGCCTGAAATATCACACCAGAAAACATATTGGCTTTCTGATCGAAAAGACTGCTAGAAAACTTGTTAATGGAGCTTTTCTCTTTTGTGTGTTTTTCTTGTTGTGGCTTGGAATGGTTGAGATTGCCATCTATTTATACAAATTCATATGCATATGGTGTAATGTGCTATCATGTCAAATGAATGGCCTTAATAATGATTCATAAAAAATTTCCTGTTAATAAATCCTTTGATCAAGCATAAACGCCAATTAAATTGGCAATTAATGACCCATTTAATCTTTTAACAGTTATAAATATTTGAGTCAAATAATAACCGCCAATTAAATTGTCAATTAACGACCTATTAATTTACAGTTATAAACCTTTGAAACAAATGATAACAGCCAATTCAATTATCAATTAAGGACACATTAATTTGCAGTTACCAAACGAGCTCGTAACTGACATTTAACCATTTTCCTCCATTCCAACTTTCCTTCTTTGAGACTCGATATCTCATTCACACTAACTCTGTTTTGGACATATACTGGCTCGACCTGGCCTTACATTTAATAATTATATTTACTAATAATTATCTATATCCAAAGTTAGTGAAAACACATTTTTCACTAAATTTTTTCCAACAATAGATGCTGATACCAAAGTATTTGGACTAATCTCAAAGCCAGTAAGCCATAGCAAAGGCCCTATTTTGCGTAATCCTACTTTCCGCACATACTTTTCACTTAACTAGGCATTATCATCCACGGAAAACTCAGTATGTGAGGAAAATTTTATATATGAAGATTCTTGTCATTTTGAGTCTTTAAGATATAGATATACAACTTTTCCACTGGCCTCATTAACTACAATTTTATTTCCAAGTAAAACGACTTAGAAGTTTTCGACAGTGACATCTTCTCTGGTGTAATCTTGTGAAGAGACTATTAATTCTTTCAAAACGACCCCACTTCTCTCTCAATAGTGATTTCATCCGAATCATTAAAAAACTATGTGTGATTTCATCTTGAATCATTCATGCTTTGTGATTTCATCCTGAATCAATAAAGCTATATGTTTAACCTCCAACAAGTTACATTTATTATAGGAATGGACTAGGATGTTACAATTTTTAAGTAACACCCCTATATTGACGTGACTTTCCTCGCATTTCTATGATTAGGTTGTCCTATTGAACCTAGATCTAAGGATCTCCAATCAACTAGGTTACGTTTTCCTTCATAGAAAACTCTTCTCTTTAAGGGCTTTAGTCTCAGTCCTTTAGACGACTATCTAACTAACTCTCTGCTTAAGCCTTTCACAAGCGGATCCGCGATGTTACCCACTGACTTTCCGTAGTCAATCGTGATAACTTTATTCGAGAGTAGTTGTCGCACCAATCATCGTTTATGATGAATATGTCTCGACTTACCATTTTACATTATGATATGAGCTCTGTCAAATTCAATTGACTATCACCTTTTTAACAGGCCATTACCGGTTTACGCCATTTGGTATGTCATTTAAGAATTACATAAATAGCCCGCATATTCCTAATTTATCTAGAATGATAAATTTAGATATCATTCATAAATGTAGCTTATAAGCGTCTGTTTTAAATACTTTCAAGATTTCTAAGACATAGCTTTCCACTTAGCGTAAATACATCCGCTCTAGTGGATCAAAATCCGTGTTTGCATTGCTATATCTTTTGATAGCAGCCGGATATCTTCCGTAATGCAATCATAGTACTCATGTAATACTTATTCAAATGGTCCCCGCTTGAATTACTGGTATATCTACTTAACTTGACGATAAGTTCTAAATCAAGTCAGACGCACGTCATTAGACACATAAGATGTCCAATACTCTTTGAGTATTCAAAATAGGCAACACCTTTAGATTAAAAGATATCATTGAATTCTAGCTAGGCCGAAACACCCCCATAGTGAACCTCTCAAGAATATTATCCTTACAATGTTTTTGACTACCCACGAATATATTAGTTCAAATCCAAGAACCATATCCTAACAAACTAATGAAGTTCATGTCAAATCTTGACTCCAACATGTCATTAGTGGATTTGTTTATCTTGTTATCACTTCTATTGATAATTAATTATACCATTCAATGTATAAACACAGCGAGTAACATATACATCCATTAATTTTGACTCCACATTTCTTCATTATATGGGAAATTGATGTCCTTGTTTTGAGCTTTCCTTAAGTCATATATTGACTTAACAAGCCTACAAACTTTGTTCTCTAATCCAGGAGCTATGAAACCCTGTGGTTGGTTCATATATATTTCTTCTTCTAAATCTCTGTTTAGAAATGTCGGTTTCACATCTATTAGGTGAACTTCCAAATTCCTTAATGCGGCAATAGCAAGTACCATTCTAGTCGAGGTTATTCGCGTAACAGGAGAATAAGTATCAAAGTAATCTAGACCTTCGCGTTGTCTAAATTCTATGATTACCAATCTTGTAACATCCGAGAATTTTTCGAATTTTGAATGACGATTATAACCTTTGACTTTTCGGGTCTGACTTGACTTATAAGAACGATCATCTAAATCACGTATTCACGACTCGGTCTCTAAAGCAATTTGATGTAAAACGACATTCCTGACAACTTTTCAGTTTTGCCCGAGACCTGGAAACGAGCGAATAAGGGCTCTAAAAACTGCCGCAAACATTTAAACGATACAAACACACAACGCGGACACACAAAAACAATTAAATTTGTTTTGTTATTTAATTATCAGTATTTATTTAATAAAAAAAAGATATTAAATAAATTATTCATCATTTTAACTGGAAAAATGCGTTGTTGTAAGAAATGCGCGAGCTTAAAAATCCATTCTTTTGCGGACGAGGGGACGTAACGGTTCACAAAACAGAGTTAACATATATTTTATTAAGGTTTTTAAAAATATTTATGAAAATATTATCAAATAAATACTATTTTTATCGGAAAATGATTTGAAAAACAATGGGCTGCGGATTTTCGCGACTCGAATTCATCCGTCTTTAAGTCGTCCAAACGGAAGTCCCGAACCACTTTTATGAAAACTACATAAAGAAAGTTACAAAATGAACCCTCAACTATATTAAACTTATCACTTTATATTAAAGTTTTAATATAAATATAAAATTTATATATTTTATTCATTCCATCTCATATATACACACACACAAATAATATAAACACTCTCCCCCTCCCCATGAATTCCGGCCGCCGAAAACCACCCAGCCGCCGCCGGCCACCAGGCTGCCGCCGCCGGAAAATAGTTTTTCCGGCTGGATTTTCGGCGCGAAAACATAAGTGTTCATGCCTAAGGATTACCGATCCCTCTTTCTCACTCTCCTTTCACTCGTCCACCCATTGTCACCACCATCACCGCCGCTGCCTCCCCACACCAAAACCACCACCTCCACCCAGGTCACCACCTCCACCCCATCATCATCATCTTCGTGAATTCATTATCGCCGCCGTTACCATCACCACCATGCCACCACGCGAGGGTGCGCTCGGTGGTTATATTTAGCACCTAGGGTGCGTTCCTTGGTTGGTAACACCTGAAAAGAAGGGGTGTTCGTTGGTTGTTAATTGCCACCGAGACCACCACCATAAGGTGGTGTTCGGTCAGGTCAACCGCCGCCACAGCCGCACCATGGCGGTACCGGATCGTGGTGGCTTGAGTTGGTTTTCATACTCCGACCATAGATGCGTTTGATTTGGGTTTTGCATAAAAATAAGGGTGCTTGTTTGGCTGTGACAGCCGGAAAGGGTGCGTTTGGTTTTATAAAAATCATTTAGGGTACGTTTGGTTTTCGGGTCAGCACCATCGAAGGGTGTTTATGGGTTTTGAAGACCATAAGGGTGTGTTTGGGATTAGGTTTAGCACAAACAGGTGTGTTTGGTTTGGCTGCTAGCGCCAACAAGGGTGTTTGGTTTGTGCAGAAACTCCATAAGGGAGTGTTTGGTTTTGCAGATTGCACCAAGGGGTGCGTTTGGGTTAAGGGAAAGATTACAATAGCGTGTTTGGGTGAGCAGATTCTTAAGCATTTCTTTAATGTATTTAGATTGGTTAGAAAAGATGTCATCTTCTAGTCGTTTGATTTGTAAACCAAGGAAAAAATTCAATTCGCCCATCATACTCATCTCAAACTCGTCATGCATGATTTTAGAAAAAACATCGCAAAGCTCTTGACAAGTTGATCTGAATATAATGTCGTCCACGTATATTTAGACAATTGGTATGTGTTTAATTACACATACCTTTGACCACTAAAACCGGACTTAAATGACTAAAAACGTACCAAAAATACATTGTATTTGTATGTTTTGCATTTGTTTTATGCAGGTAATGGATATCCAAGAAAAGGACAAAAATCGAAGCCAAAATGACAAAACCGAGCACGAGAACAGAAAGACCGTAAGAAGTTAAAAAAACAAAGTCAAAGTCAACAAAAGTCAAAAAGTCAAAGTCAACCTCGGGAAGTGGCATTGGAAAGAGCATCGAAAACCGAACCCGAAAACCTAAATTGCCAAAAGTGGGCCCACCCGTACCCACCTAGTGGGCCCGGGACAGCCCACTTATATCTTATAAAGCCTTAAGCCTTAATAAAAGCCCAACACCATTTATTTCCATACCCGGCCCAACAACTAGCCCACCATCACCACTTAACACCCCGTTCTCCCGTTACCCTTTTAAACTTAACCCCGTTAGTCCTTTAAGGACTAACGGTGCAAACATTTATAAACTCTAAGGACCAAAGTTGTATCACCACAAGGACTAAACTTGCAATACAATGTATAACCTTGAGGGACCATTCCTGCCATTTCCCCATACTTGTGCCCTGCATCAAAACTACTGTATATCTTCCCCGAATCCCGCCAAAATGAGCCATTACTGTTCCCCTTTCTTCTCACCCTTGTCCACCCACACCAGGACCACCCCACACAGCTGGCATACACCTTGGCAATCCTCCCTTGCAACCTCATTCGTCAAGAGAACAAGACAAAAGATCAAGGGCTATGATGACATGACTTGGACACTACTCAAATTCAATGGCCAAGATGAGTCTTTGAAGGCTCTCACACAACAAACACACCTGCAAGAATCTCTACAAGAAAGCACACTCTAGAATCTTCTTTTGATTAGTATAAATAGAGCTCACTTGTAAGCCCTTGAGGGCAGTTAGTTTTCTTAAGTTTTTTTTTACTAGTTGTTATTTTCTAGCTTATTTTCTAGTGTAACCTTTTAATATTAGTACATGTTTTCTTTATGAATTTATGAAATCTAAGTTTTATTTAAAACCCCGTTCTTCCTCATTTTGGGTTTAAACAAAAGTTACAAGAATCTTCTCTTAAGCGTATAAAAGACTTATGTAAGCTATTGTTAACTGTTTTCATATTATAAGGTATTTATGAAAATTTTACAAAAACAAAAAAATATCACCCTCAAATACCACAGCTTAATGGATGATAAGCCGGATTTGGATGGGCTTATGGACACTACTAGCTTATCTTTGATAAGCTAGAGCTTGTAGATAAGCTCTTAAGAGCATTTGTTTGCCCTATTTAAGCAAGGGTTTTGTAAGTTCTTTCTTTTTAAGTCTTGGCTTATTTCACTGTAGCACTGCTTATTTCTTGCTTATTTATGCTTTTTGTTGCTTATTTATGTTATCTATGCTTATTTGTCTTTGATTGTTGCTTTTATGCCTTTTATTTAAGTTTTTGAGTTAAACTGTCCTTATTTGCCTCTGAATTGCTTATTACTCATTAGCTTATTTAAGTGTATTATTCTTGTTCTTTTTATGCTTAATATTGCTTAACTTTACTTGCTTGTTATCTGTTTTTCATTAAGTTTGCTTATATCATTGTTAATCAGCTTTAAAAAGTGTTTTAAAAAATTAAAGGGGTGTTTGGTTTAAACTATTTTAATGGGTCCAAATTGGGTCAAATTGGGTTCCAAAATTGCATTTAGGACACTTGATTGTCAGTTTAGTTTTAGCTTAAAGTTGTCTACAAATTCAGTTCTATTTTCATGGTTAAGTATTATAATCTCAATTTTCTAGGCTTTAAGAGTTTGTGTTTGAAAACTGTGAAGGTTTATGCTCATCTTATTTGCCTTATTGGATTGTGTTCTGCTTTTTGTGATTGTGAAGTTTTGTGTTTATGCATGTCTTAAAACAGGTTAGAATCATAGTCATATAGCATGCATTTGTTATTTTTATGTTTTGCCAAAATTGTCAAAAATTTGCTAAGTGTTTGAAAATTTTGAGAAATGGCTTTTTCATTTGCTTATTGTGGCTTATCATGAATTTCAAACTCTCTTTTGATTGTTGATTCTTGTTCTTTGAGGTCAAAACTTAATCTGTTTGTAGGTTATATAGTCATAAGGATCTATTTGTTTGCTTATTTTTAAGCTCAAAAGTGGTGATTTGTTAAGATTGCAAAAGTTTGCAAAAATTTATCCAAGTGTTGAATCTGTGTGAGATACTCTTTTCATGAAGCTTTTTAAGTGCTTTTCTGGAATTTAAATGCTTTTTTCATTGTTACTTATTGAAGCTTTTTGGCCAATCTTTTTAGTGGTATAAGCCACTAAGCCATAAGGATCTTTTTTCTAGCTTAAAAATAAGCTAGAAAAGTCCCCCTTAGGCTGTTTGCTTAACAGTTTTGGCCAAAAAGCTATTTGCTTATTAAGCTTATTAGCATATTGCATTTGCTTATTCTAGGTTTAGTATAGCTTATTAGGTTAGTTTAAGCCCATTTGAGCTTATTCTCTTTAGTTTAGAGCTTATTTGAGTTTATTTGCCTATTAGCTTAAAAAATTTAAGTTTTATAGCTATTTGATTATTCTGTCATTCTAGCTTATTGAAGTTGCTTATTTTTGTTCAAAATTGCTTTTTAGGTATAGCTTATCATCTGCCTTTGCTTATTTCTCTTTGTGGTTTGCTTATTAGTGCTTAAATTTGCTTAACAGTTAGCATTTTTAAGGCTTAGTGAAGTTTAGGCTTATTCTGTCACTTTCTTAGCTTATTTTAGTTCTTATTCGTGGCTAAAAAATGTTTTTGTAAAAAGTGCTTATTTTTAAGTCTTTTTAAAAAGTTGTAAAAAAATGGCATGTAAAAAACATTTGGGAATTGGGGGAAGCCAAGGGTGAGCAGGACTCGAACCCGAGACCTCTACCCCAATTCAACCAAACGTTTTATTACAAACACAACCTAACCACTTGCCCTTGGGTCTTTTTCGGTTTAAGTTTACAAAATTAATCTTTTATAGTAGTTTTAGCCCTTTTGGCTTATAAGACATTTTAAGCTTATTTGATGAGCTGTTTTCACCAGCTTATTTTTATTAGATTCTTCATTGTTCAAGCTATTTTTGCTAATTTTTACAGATTTTTATTAAATAGTTTAGTATTTTTAAACATTTAATTTCATTAAAATCGTTTTTAATTCATAAAAAATTATAAAAAAGTCAAAAAAATATAATTCTTTTTTTGAAAATGTTCAATTTACAGATATAACATCGTCAAATACAGTAGTGCTAAAAATAGAGAACTATAGAAGCGCTCGCCCTTATATGAGTCAGATGTGTGGTCGTTGAATATATGCGGAATTAATTCTCTTCTGCCTCTGTCTTTAGTACATCGACAAGGCGTATTGTCATTGTCACCCGCCTGAGACATAGTTCCCCCTCCTCGCCGTCCGACATGTTCGCTCACAGCCACCTCTCTCTTCTTTCGATTTCTCTGGGTCCCCCCCCCAGATTCTTCCTAGCACGTTCTTTTCCATCTTTATGCTCTTCATTAGGACCCCTTATAAAATCAACAAAGATCATTTAGACTTTATTTGATTATTTTGGGTTTTTTATGGTCTACGATTTGGATTCTCGGTTTGCGTTTTTAGTTAAATTAGTTTTGCCTTAATTGTTTTTAAGTGTTTGCCTTAATTTTCCCGTAGTTGTAGATAACCAATCAAAATCTTTGTTCCATGTAAGCATTTATTATCAAAACGACTCTCGACTTTCAATTGCATTCCTCGTTGGGGATAACGACCCGGGAATCATACTCCCGGTTTACTACAATTGAGATTTTTTTATTCTTATCCTTATATTTATATATTTATAAGTATTTTATATATTTATATATATATATATATATATATATATATATATATATATTAAAAAAAGGGAAATCATCAACTCTTCAATTTTTGGCGCCGCTGCCGGGGAGGATTGCTTACAATTGTTGAGCCGTTTGACAATTTGTGTTTGAAGATCTTTCCGTGTGAAGTTATTTTGCTTATTGTCATATAAAAAAGATTTTTCTTTTATTAGTATATATATAATATAAAAAAAATCAAAAAATTAAAAAAATTGTCCATAAAAAGAAATAAAATTCACCATCAATATAATACTTTCAATTGAAGTATTATCATTAATAAGTTCCCGAACCAAAGATCAAAAACTTACCTTTTGTGTCTCTCGCGAGGTACGGTTCACCTTTGAAAGTTAAACAAACTATAAGAGGGGTATAAGGCGGGTTGTTCCTAGGAACTACGACCCTAAAGGAGAAAGGTTTTTAATAGCTTCGCGCTTTCCTACTCCTCCGCTCCTTTGTGCGTTTTTCTCTTTGAAGAGTTACCGAGAAGCGAGTTGATTATTAGGTTTAAGTGTCTTATCTCATTGTCCGTTATTAAAATATATTGTGAATACATTGTTGAAAAACCAAAAAAAATATAAAAAAAAGAAAAAAAATAGTATAAATTTTCTTTTTATATTTTAGTGCATGCGCACTCGTTCTCAATCTCGTAATTCTAACCGTCAACAACAAGTCCCACCGACTTTTGTTGAACCATTCAATCTTGTGGAACCTATTGAAAATCAAGCTCCTCCCGTAGTTACGATGGCCGATAATCGTACTATGGCTTAATTGCTCGAAGCACCCACCGAGGGTTACGAGGATGCCATCGTTGTGCCCGAGATCACCGTGGACAACTTTGAGCTTAAGCACGGTTTGCTTACTCTCGTTCAAAACAAACAATTTTTTAGACATGACAAAGAAGACCCTTGATCCGCTCTGACTACACCTTAAAATATATGTAATATAATAAAATATCAAATATATAGTAAGAATAGTCTAAAAGCAGAATCAATGATACCGAGAAGTAGTATAGAGCTTTCCCGGGTCGTTTATCCCCAACGAGGCTGGACTGGTAAATCGATACGATCGAAGATTTGAGTTTGAAGGAAGGAATGAGTTTGGGAAGTTGAAAAAGTCAAATTAGATAATAACGGACTAAAACGTTTAAGAAAAACCTAGAAATTACAAAATTAAACTAGAAAACGAGAGCCCGAATCCCGAACAAAAGGGGGAAAACCTAAAATCTTTAAAAATAAACCTACGAAGAAATTTTTGCTTCTAAACTACTCTAGGGATCAAATAACGAAGAATGAAAAAGACTAGACCGAAAACGGAGTTCGTTTGACCCAAAAACGAGTCAAAACAAAATCCCGTACCCGGACCCGTTCTTTAAAAGATGGAAAGTTGTAAAAATGACCCTATGAAAAATTTTATATTTTTCCTACAAACTAGATGATAAAAGAAAATTTTCTAAAAAAGCAAAATATTTTTTTGATAATTTTTGTATTTTTTATGAATTAAATAAACTTTTATCTAAATTAAATTAAAAAAAATATTAAACGATCATGAAAAATTCTGAAAAATTTACAAAAAATACTAGACTTTGTAAAGATCCTACGAAAAATAAGAAACAAAAATAAGCTCGACAATAAGCCCGAAATAAAGCTTAAACAGCTTTATAGCTTATGAGCCAAAAACATACTTAAATACTAGTGCCCTTGAGTCTTTAACGAAAAAGACCCAAGGGCGCAGTGGTAAGTGTGTTAGTAAAAGGGGGTTTGTATCGAGAGGTCCCGGGTTCGAGTCTTGCTCACCCGGGCCTCTTGTCTTTCCCCCTTTTTTTTATTTTTCGAAAAGTATAGGGTAGAAAGTGTAAAAGGGGAAAGTAAAGGGTAGGCGGGTTAACTATATGGAATTTACACTATAGTGAAAATGATTAACCCTAAACTATGAGAAAAGTTCTAAACAGACCCCGCGATTCTAGCTTATTTTTGCTTATTGAAAAATGAGATTCAGCCAAAACTTAAAACTACAAAGTTATAGACTAGCTTATTATTAACAATTTTAACAAAAGGACTTTTAGCTTTTAACAACACAATAAGCTACAAAATAAGCAATATAAATTCTGTCACAGAAACTAGGGGTTTAGAGGGCTTTTTGGATTTTAGCTTCTAACTAGCTTATTTCTAGGTGAAACTTTGAAACAAAAGAAGCTAATTCTAGCTTAAGATGTGTATTAAAGGAATTCAAACTCAAATTACCCTAGTTTTAACAAATCAAGCAAGAAAATTAAGATGAAAAAGTGCAAAGTTCTTAGTGAAACTGTTTTTGAGTTTTTTCACATAAGCTAAAAAGCTTATTACTAAACTTTAAGTGCTGAAACTTTAAGAATAAGCTACTCCCACTTCCTAGAATCTACCTAGGTAAAAGGATTTTGCAAAGTTTTCACAAGGAAATGAAAAATTCAAAGAGTAAAATGGCAAAACTTAAACTGATATAAAGTGTATTGCTGATATGTTTGGCAAAGAAGGTAAAATACAAGCTAAACTTCAATATGAAAAACTCTAACCAAAGTACTAAATGCCTTTCTATCTTAGTTATCAAGTGGTGAACCCACAAAAAGCTTTATTAAATACCTAAAAATCCAAAGTTCGTCAAACAGTAAATTGCCTGGTGTAGAATAATGAGTTTTTTTAACCTCTAAACTATTTGAATTATGACTAACTAACCATGTGCAAAGCTATTCTACACTTATTAAAATTAACCTAAACTCAGCTAAATGAAAGATTGGAGCAAAGTAATAGTTGACTTTTTTGAGTTTCAATTAAGGCATAATCCAAACACTCCTTAATTCAGAATGTAAAAGCTAAATTGAACTTAAAAACTGATTTAAAGCTAGACAGCTAATTCCTTTTATCTACTTATACTAATTTTAACCTAATTAAGCTAATTGAGCTGTAAAACTTGCAGCTTATTTGTGATAATAAGCTAGTTTATCTACTAGCTTAAACTAACTCTATTTATGACAGAATTGAAAAAGTGAATTCTAACTTGACTTTAAACTAAACCAGCCTTAAAACTAACAAACTTATAAACTAACTAGGCTAAGTGAACAGGATTTAAGCATAAGATAAAACAGAAGATTTGAATTAAGCTAAATGAAATAGCTGAAATGAAATTGACAAATTTAAACCTGAAAATGGAAGTCTCAGCACTAGAGGTCACTCTTGTAGAGTGAGTGACCTCAAATTAAGCTCCTAAGTGGCACCTTGCCTCTAGACCTCAATAAGCTAGAATTTAGCTTATTTCTCCTTTAAGCTTCCAAAATGAACTCAAGTTAACTCAAGTGATCATGTTTAGATGTAAAATGAGTAATCTGAGTAAATGAATGCTTAAGAAACAGAATTTGACTAAAATTGAGCTTATGAGAAAGAATAAGCTCAAATGAGCTTATTAAGAGCTTATTTGATGAATTCGACTTGTAATTGAAATCAAAGTGAACAAATACTTGTAAACTGAATTGTTATTGCTAAAAGGATGTAGTACAAGCTGTATGAACAAGAGTACAAGTAATGAAAGCTGAAAACGAAAATGTTTGAAAGAAATGCTTAAAATTGAAGAAAATACAAAGTGAAAATTTAAAACAAAAACAACTAACTACTTGCTGCCCAAAGCTTCTGTCTTCTTCTCTTTTTTATAGCCGAGTCTTCAAACCCATGTGTTTGTTGTGTTAGTTTGGTGAGAGCAAAACCAAAAACAAATCTCAACCGTCCACTAGGCCTTGGGGATTTGTGGGATTGCCAGTTGGGATTAGGGTTTTAGTGGGGGAGGGGGAAATGGTTTGTCCATGGTGTGGTTTAGGTTGCAGGGTAAAAGAGGTGAAGTTACCCCGTGATTTTGTCCTGGGTTTTGGGTTTTTAAAAATGGCGGGAAAAAAAAGGTTGTTATAAAAGGAGAGTGACAGGGTGTGGGTTTGAGATATTGGCACAAATGGTCCTTGATGGTGTATGTGGTTATTGCACCCACCGTCCTTGTTGTTTAAAACTTTTGGGGACTTGGCAAAACAAGTCCCCAAGAGTGTTTATTTTTTAGTTTGCACCCCACGGCTGGTGGTTATAACACTATGGACTTGGCAAATTATTCCATTAGTAAAAAAAAAAAAAAAAAAAAAAAAAAAAAAAAAAAAAAAAAAAAAAAAAAAAAAAAAAAAAAAAAAAAAAAAAAAAAAAAAAAAAAAAAAAAAAAAAAAAAAAAAAAAAAAAAAAAAAAAAAAAATAACTTTGCCAATTTGTCAATTTGGCCCTCCTCTTTATTTTCTCTTAATTTCTTTTATAAATACAAGTTTAGGGATTTACAAGTCTAGTCCCTAAACTTATATTTCTTGACTTTTGGCTTCGGGATTGACTTAGGTTGACTTTGACTTTGACCAGTTGACTTTTCTGTTGACTTTTTGACTTGATTGACTTTTCGGCTTCGATTTGGCTTTGTCTTTCACAGTCTTTTCCATTCCGAGTCCGGTTTGTCGTTTTGGCTTTGTTTTTCGTCTTTTTCTTAGATATCCGTTCCTGCACAATACAATTAGCAAAACAAGCATATATTTGGCATTTTAAGTCCGTTTTTGGTTATTTTAGCTCGTTTTTAAAGGTAAAAGGTATGTGTAATTAAGCACATACCAAAATCCCCCATACTAAGGTATTGCCGTGTCCTCACGCAATGCTATGAAGTAAGCATTTACGAAATCTAAGAATCTCAATCCCTCTCGACTAATAACATTGAAAAGTAGCAAAGCGTTCGTCAAGGGAAACTAAGGAATCAAAAGCTTCGACAAGTCCCGTTTTCACCATTTTTTATTCATACACTAGCTATCCCTAATATTTTTGGATTTTTCTTTTTCTTTTCTCGACTACCTGTTTGACTTCCTTTATTTTATTAATACTGGGATCATAGAATGAGAAACGCCCATAGAATAGTCTACGGATGCCCTGACGGATAATTTCATCGTCCCCGATTTTTCACTAGTTCCAAACCAAGCAATTAAACAAGATCATTTGTCAATATAAGTCTACATGCTGAGCACTCATACTTATGACTTGTGAACTTTTAACTCCCAACATGAGTGTATGGTTTAAATGTGTGTACTCATTTCAACTCAACCATAGATCAACTTATTTCCATAGTCGTAATTCGAGATGAATCACGACTCAAAGCAACAACTTATTAAGACCTTGTAACTTGATTTTAAAGAACGAGATTTTAACTGTAGAGCTTTTTGCAACATCTTTATCATTAATATCATAAGTTCTTAAAGCTAGGAATGCGTTGCTTAGTTTGAACACCTACTTAGGCCTCGCTCCCTAGTAGGATATCACAACCAACGACCGATGTTCTTAGTTTGAAAACCCACCCCGTTGCTAGCGTAGTGGGAAATCACAACAACACCTTCTTCCTAATATGGCTAAGGATTTGTGTCTTAGTTTGAACCCTCACCTAGACCTCGCTTCCTGGTGAGATATCACAACACACCAAATCCTTAGAAGTAAAGATGTCTTAGTTTGAACCCCCACCTCGTTGCTAGCGTAGTGGGATATCACGACACATCTTTTACTTGCTCCATATAATCAAATGTATGCTTCATTGGCAAAATTTCAATATTCATGCATTTTTGCATTCATACTTCATTCATGCTTCTTTGGCATTTTAACTTTCGAATTATTAAGAACAGAAAAATCTCGCTTTAAAGAATCAAGTTACAAATTTGAAGCTTTTTCTAAAAACATTGATTGACTTAGTTGAACTGAATTGAGCACGTATGATTAGGTGGATTAGAAGCTAATGGGAGAAAAAGCCACAAGTTACTCATATAAGTTTTTGTTCAGCACATAAACTTATATTTAACTCTATCACTTCTTGTTCTTCACCTTATTAAAATTCGAAGTAATCGAATTCGTGAAAGCTTAGCCTACAAGTAGTAAGTTGAGGAACTAGCTAGGGCTCAACACGCCCGATCGAGTCAAAAATTATTCTCATTCTACCCATTAGGAAAGTCAAAACTGTGACAAAACACTTATTTTATTTTTGAAAATTTTTAAATTTTTTCATTTTTTTGGTATTTTTGCAAAAATTTGGTGGTAAAACGGGATTGCGTGATAACAACGACTGCAGGCAAAAATCAAATCGAAGATTCCCCCCCATACTAGAACTAAACATCGTCCTCGATGTTTCAAAGGGGTTCCTACGTAAATCTAAGGCCGTTTATGAAGTGTGCCAAAAGATAAAACGTTAGTCGATTAGATTTGGATACTGAATTCCCAAAATGAAGCTGAGGATGTGAAGCTCGAGTAACCAACAAGAACTGAAAGAGAACAAGCTTCCTCTTAACTTTTACATATGTATTTAGCTCAAAACGATCTCTAAAACCGCATAGTTTTGTAACCAAGTAAAATCTATCCTTGACCCCGAATTTGATTTGGTCCCTTGGGGAAACAAATAAAAAATAGATAGAAAATATAAATAAAAGATAAGCATAGGGGTGCCTCCCACGAAGCGCTGGATAATAATAAGTCCCCATCGCTTGACTCTTTCTTCCCCAAACAGTTTTCTTATGGTTGGAAAATAGCAATGGTGAAGAAACCTAATGAGGTTGAAAACCCCCCAAACTAAGATGAAAGATATAAAACCGTATCATTTTTGATTCCGGTTCAACAAACATTTAGAAAAAGAATTTTCAAGATAAAAATGTGAACCCGAAAAATGCTTTGGTAACATGAAAGTCCATTAAGGGTGGGTGGAGTGGGTTAAAAACATCAAGAGTCAAAAGAGTTTTAGATGATGCTAACTCTTTTGAACTCTTGTCCTTAAAAGCATCTTTCTCAAAATGAGAAATCCCCGGATCAAAAATCTTTCCCTGAATGTTCATAGGAAACTCAGTATCCACGAGAAATTAAAATCCTCAAAAAACACATAATCACTGCCGAACATAAGAGATAGTCTCAAAATGGTTAAGTATTTCAAATTCGGGATGAAAAACTTGTAACTCCTATGTTAACTTAGGTTTAACTTTTGTTTCAAAATCCTCTTTAAGTTTTCTTTCCAAAAATTCAACCTTTTTATCATTTATTTCAAAGAAATTTTCATCTTCAAGCAAACCATCTAGGAAGGAAATTTCCTCTTCTTCATTATCATGAATCCCCAAAACATTTTCATTCTCACTTTTGAAAACCTCATGGTTAACCTCATCATTATCTTTTTCAACCTCACTTGTTGCCCATTGTTCAACACAATTCCCATTGGGGCCAAAGAAAAAGACACAATGGTTTTAATATCAACCATAGAAGAAATTGTCTAGATGCCTCAATTAGAAATGTTGTTCCTCGGTTCATCTTTAAACTAAGGGTTTCAAATGAACTTCTTAAGGTTAGTACCTTATGAACCCACCTCCCTTAAGAAATTACTCGTCATTTCATTGGAAAATCATCTATGTTTCTATCTCAAAGAGAGGTTTGAAAAGTCTGAAACTTTGAGAATCATCACCAAGAGGTAAATCACCATCGTTTCCAATTTTGACTACTATTGGGATTGGAAATGAAATCTATCATTGTCTAATTCTTTGTTTGGAATAAATTAAGAACCTCATTCCCCATTGTTGAAAGAGTCCTACAAGAGTATTGTTAGGAAAGATGTGTGAAAATTGCACTTATGGGGAAGCTTTTTTTAGGTGAAGAATTTCTCTTTCTTGGTAATGAATTTTTAAAACAAGCCGTTCATCTAAGCCAGCTATGTATCAGAGCACATCCTTACCAAACATCAAAAAGATATAAACAAATTAATTCCAAAAGATATTACAAACAACTTCAACAAACTGAGGAAGAAGTAGAATCAACAATACTCACAACTGACACAAACATCTTATAGACCGAACATCATAAAATGTACTCATCATATGATTGACTCTTTCTTAGACAACAACCGGATATTACAAACTATTCATAATCCATACTATCCCTATCACTCAGCTCATCCCCATTAACGAACAAATAAGACTTCGATGCGGTTCGAAGAAAGTCCAACCAAGTAAACAAGGAACACGGTTGGTTTCCGCAACAAGACAAAATCACAAAATCTTGACTGGAATATGAAATTTTCCGACCTTGAACTAACACAAATACGGCTATCCCAAGGGGTATAGAAATTGAACGATATCAGCTAATCGAGAAACCAATCTAGAACTTGAAAGTCATTAAGTCCAAAGATTCTTCCAAAATAGACAGGGGCAAGAGATTGATACTTTCACCAAGAACCTCAAGTGCAAGTATATATCAAACTCCCCAAAATCACAAGAATGAGAAATCGTCCCGGTCACCAGCTTTTCGGGAAAGCATTTTTGAGATAGACCGCAGAGCAATTAGCAATTCATTGGTGTCTTTGCCATCCTCGATCAACTTTCTTTGTTTTACAACAGCTTTTTAACATCTTTTTGATACTTAGGTAATAAAATCAAAGCATCCTGCCGAAAGGTAATGTCCACATGAATCATTTTGAACATTTACTCCCAAAACTTTGGATTTGCACTTATCATTTTCACCTTTCTTTTCAATGCTCTACCCAGAATAAGGAAATTGGAAGTTTTTTCCTCTTTAGAAGGTTCAATTTGATAGTGGGAGAATTGTCAACTTGATCAGAAGAAGGCTCAGGCGAAATTGGACTGCCCACCGGCTTAAACCGGAATTCTTGATATAATTGGATAACCGAGGTTTGGATGTCTTTTGGACTCAGTATCACCTTATCCTTGGTCACCTCGGTTTCCTTTTCAATCAAAGGTTCATGTCTCATCAAAAGAGGTGGTGGAATTGGTGGAACCGGTGTGTAAGAAAGTCCGCTTCGAGTCGAAAAGCTCTATCTTCACACCTTGGTTCGTGAAGGTATTACTCGGGTAAGGTTCCTGAACATGATTATTGTTAATCCCCATTTGATTTATTGTAAACATGTTAAGCATCAATATTCTGAAAATTTCTTTGCCATTTTGAAAATCTTGTTGCTCTTCTATGTGAAATTCATTCAAATTCTTTTGCAAATTGTCAAAGTAGCATCAATTGCTTTGCTGTAAGCCTCAAACTTTGAATAAGTAACCGACTTGTGTACCCGGACTTCGAAAACTTGGCTTGTTGAGAATAAGCCCAAGTTACTCCAATGGAAAAATAGAATGGTTTGTTTATACAAATCTATTCCATTGTCCCCTGATAAGCAATTGTATCCTAGGTTAGGTTCTAGAAACTTGTGGATTAGGCTGATTAAAGCTGGTGGTCTCATTTGTTTGCCAAGTTAGTGATCACGGTACCGGAATTCCATTTTGAACAAAATTACCAGACCGATGAGTTTTGTTGAAATGTTGGAAATTATGGATAAACCGGGTACTCATAACCTCCCCCGTTCTAGACAAAGGCACACATTAAAACTCATGATTACTACCACAAAGTGGAACAAAAAACCTTATTCCATCAACCCGCCATTAATCGGATAGCGGGAGTAGTAACAACAATAGCTTTCAATTTGATTAATCATAGTTCATCTTGATCGTCATCTTATCCTCGAGAGAACGGCTATTTAGTTGCATATCGAAGAATAATTAGACTATGAAAGAATTAAAAGAGAGCCATCCGTACTCATCTCATGAGATCATTAGCAACGACCTTCTTGAGTAACGAACTTTTGACTTGCTTATCAATAATCGCTAAACCTTCTTTGAGGCATCATGTCTAAGAAATTGCCACCTGCTCAGCAAGAAACTAAGGCTATCTTGATCGATTTGAATATTCAAAGAGTTTAAAAAGTATCGAGTTGGTGAGTTCCCGAAAAAGCCATGGTGAGGAACATGACGAAGAGTCCTTTAAAACGTTCCCAATGCTTCATTAAAGGCAACGTTTGGTTTTTTGATAAAAAAAAGTAATGATCTCATTCCGATAGTAGTTGTTTTGAAGGGGATGGAAAGTATTTGTTTATGAATTGAAACAAGGTCTCCCATGAAGAATTGATCTAGGAGTTTTTCCATGTCTAACCAATATCGGCTTTCACCTTCAGAAAAAAGGGAAAGAAGCAAAAGCCTTAACCTAAGTTTTCGGAACTCTGGATTTCTTAAAACTGTTGAAGTACCTTATTAAAAAATCGAAAGAGTGATATGTGGGATCTTGTCTACCCGTGAATTTGATATGCTATGCACAAGAAATGGATTAAAGATTGTTTAAAGCTCGTAATTATTAGCATTGATTCGGTTGAACAACTATAGCATCTTCATAACCCCTCGATGGGTAGCTTGTAACATTTGGGCCATTGTCGATGTCGTCCATCTTGAACGGATCCAAAATGAGAGGGATTGCCTTTTGTCGGTGTCGAGATCGTCGACAATTACGTCTTCTTGGAATTGTGTATTCCAAAGAGGAGCGAGTGCGCATGCACTAGTGAAAATAAGAAAAGTAGAATTTGAGAAGATTATTTTTGGGGAAATTATTTTTTAGTTTTTATTTAGAATGAAAAACAAAGATTATTTTTGGTAATCGTTTATTACAAGCTTCACGATAAGTCTCTAAGAATACGCACAAGTGAGCGGAAAAGCTTAGCGAGCCTCAATGACTACTTAGAGAATAGCTATCACTTTTCCTTAAACTCACCTTATAGTTTGTAAACTTAAAGGTCCGTCGTACCTCGCAATTACAATAAGGAAGGACCCAAAGAAAACCAAACTAAGCTAAGAAGGAAGCCATACAAAATCCTAAAAAAGACACTACTAGCAGACACAAATACAACATGGAACCAAACAAAAAAACAATCCCAACAGACATCAAAAGCCAAAACAGACCCACATGAGAAAAAATGAATCACACATGGACCTATCCACCCACTGAGCCCAATGAACACAAGAGCTAAATAATCAATAAGCTGAACAAACACTAATACAGCTGAAGCAAACACACTGACATAACTAAACACTACAGCTGAAATGAACAGCCTACAGAAGCCAAAAAAATTGCAGACAGTACATGTATATTTTTGACCTGCACATGAACACAAAACTTGACAGTGCCTTACTGTATCTGAATGTTTATGGGGTCCCTTATCTTGCATTTCTAAATCTAATTTTCAGACTAATTGTTGATAAATTTTCTTAAGAAACAAAATTTGGTGTAGTCAAATTTATATACGTATTATATTACTCCCGTAAGAATTCCTTTCTAAAAACTTTCTACAACCAGAGAAAATATAAGGTGAAAAACTCTCACTAAAGAAAACACAATTTTGTATATTTTTATCCGGAAGTACATTCCTCGGGTCGTGTCCCAACGAAATCATGAATTGAGAATTTAGGAATAATTCGGATTCGAGTTAAGAATGATAAAGGAATTTTTGAATTTTTGATTACACTACAAAAGATAATAGCACAAACTAAAAACAATAGAAATGACAAAAGAAAATTTTCTAAAAAAGCAAAATATTTTTTTGATAATTTTTGTATTTTTTATGAATTAAATAAACTTTTATCTAAATTAAATTATAAAAAATATTAAACCTTATCTAAAAATTCTGAAATTTTTTCTAAAAATACTAGACACTGAAATAGTCCTACGAAAAATAAGAGACACAAATAAGCTCGACAAATAAGCCCGAAAATAAGCTTAAACAGCTTTATAGCTTATGAGCCAAAAACATACTTAAATACTAGTGCCCTTGAGTCTTTAACGAAAAAGACCCAAGGGCGCAGTGGTAAGTGTGTTAGTAAAAGGGGGTTTGTATCGAGAGGTCCCGGGTTCGAGTCTTGCTCACCCGGGCCTCTTGTCTTTCCCCCTTTTTTTTATTTTTCGAAAAGTATAGGGTAGAAAGTGTAAAAGGGGAAAGTAAAGGGTAGGCGGGTTAACTATTAATAATTTACACTATAGTGAAAACGGGTAACCCTACACTATGAGAAAAGTTCTAAACAGACCCCGCGATTCTAGCTTATTTTTGCTTATTGAAAAATGAGATTCAGCCAAAACTTAAAACTACAAAGTTATAGACTAACTTATTATTAACAATTTTAACAAAAGGACTTTTAGCTTTTAACAACACAATAAGCTACAAAATAAGCAATATAAATTCTGTCACAGAAACTAGGGGTTTAGAGGGCTTTTTGGATTTTAGCTTCTAACTAGCTTATTTCTAGGTGAAACTTTGAAACAAAAGAAGCTAATTCTAGCTTAAGATGTGTATTAAAGGAATTCAAACTCAAATTACCCTAGTTTTAACAAATCAAGCAAGAAAATTAAGATGAAAAAGTGCAAAGTTCTTAGTGAAACTGTTTTTGAGTTTTTTCACATAAGCTAAAAAGCTTATTACTAAACTTTAAGTGCTGAAACTTTAAGAATAAGCTACTCTAACTTCCTAGAATCTACCTAGGTAAAAGGATTTTGCAAAGTTTTCACAAGGAAATGAAAAATTCAAAGAGTAAAATGGCAAAACTTAAACTGATATAAAGTGTATTGCTGATATGTTTGGCAAAGAAGGTAAAATACAAGCTAAACTTCAATATGAAAAACTCTAACCAAAGTACTAAATGCCTTTCTATCTTAGTTATCTAAGTGTGAACCTAAAATGCTTATTAAATCCTAAAATCCAAAGTTTCTCAAACTGTAAAATTGCCCTGGTGTAGAATATGAGTTTTTTAACTCTAAACTATTGAATTTGACTAACTAACTTGTGAAAGCTATTCTACACTTAGTAAAATTACCAAACTCAGCTAAATGAAAGAATTGGACAAAGTAATGTTGACTTTTTGAGTCAATTAAGGCATAATCCAAACACTCCTTAATTCAGAATGTAAAAGCTAAATTGAACTTAAAAACTGATTTAAAGCTAGACAGCTAATTCCTTTTATCTACTTATACTAATTTTAACCTAATTAAACTAATTGAGCTATAAAACTTGCAGCTTATTTGTGATAATAAGCTAGTTTATCTACTAGCTTAAACTAACTCTATTTATGACAGAATTGAAAAAGTGAATTCTAACTTGACTTTAAACTAAACCAGCCTTAAAACTAACAAACTTATAAACTAACTAAGCTAAGTGAACAGGATTTAAGCATAAGATAAAACAGAAGATTTGAATTAAGCTAAATGAAATAGCTGAAATGAAATTGACAAATTTTAACCTGAAAATGGAAGTCTCAGCACTAGAGGTCACTCTTGTAGAGTGAGTGACCTCAAATTATGAACCTAAGTGGCTCCCTAGCCTCTAAACCAAAGAGCAATAAGCTCAATAAGCTATAACTAGCTTATTTCTTCTTTGAACCTTCAAAATTGAATCAAATGAACTCAAATGGACATGATTTGATGTAAATTGATTATAAAGAGTAAATGAATGATTAAAACAGGTTTTTAAATGAATTTGAGCTTATGAACATGAATAAGCTCAAAAGAGCTTATTAAGAGCTTATTTGAGAAAAATTGCTTAAAATTGAAAACGAAGAACACAAGCAGCTTGTAAACTAAATGATATTGCTAAATTGATGAAGTACAAGAGGGAAGAACAACAGTACAAGTAATGAAAGCTTAAAAAGAAAATGCTTAAAAGAAATGCTTAGAATTAAAGGAAATACAAAACTGAAAATTAAGACTAAAAACAACTAACTACTCTTCCGTCTAGCTTCTGTCTTCTTCTCTTTTATAAGCTGCTAATGTGCTTGTTGTGCTTGTTTTGTGAGAGCAAGACTAAAAAAATCATCTAAACCGTCCACTAGGCCTTCGGGATTTGTGGGATTGCCAACTTGGCATGGGTTTAAGTGGAGGAGGGGGGAGCGAGTTTGACCATGGGGTTTTTGAGGTGCAGGGTAAAAGGGGTTAAGTTACCCCGTGATTTTGTTTTGGGTTCTTGGGTTTCAAAAATGGCGGGAAAGTCAGGTTGTATGAAAAAGAGAGTGACAGGGGATAAGTTTCCCCGTTTGGCAAAAATGGCCCTTGATGGTGTTAACTCTCATTGCACCCGTCGTCCTTGTGGTTTAAAACTTTTGGGGACTTGGCAAAACAAGTCCCCAAGGGGTTATAAACAGTTTGCAAAACTCGTCCTTATGTGTACAAGTATGGGGTGTTGGCAGGACTGCCCCCCCATTTGTTTCTTTGAGTGAATTGCAAAATCGGCCCTTGTCTTCTTTTTTCTCTTTTCTTCTTTATAAATAAGTTTAGGGATTGACAATTTCAGTCCCTAAACTTATATTTCTTTGACTTTGGCCTCGGGGTTGACTTGGGCTTTGACCAGTTGACTTTTTGACTTTATTGACTTTTCGGCTTCGATTTGGCTTTGTCTTTCACAGTCTTTTCCATTCCGAGTCCGGTTTGTCGTTTTGGCTTTGTTTTTCGTCTTTTTCTTAGATATCCGTTCCTGCACAATACAATTAGCAAAACAAGCATATATTTGGCATTTTAAGTCCGTTTTTGGTTATTTTAGCTCGTTTTTAAAGGTAAAAGGTATGTGTAATTAAGCACATACCAACTTTCATACAAATCATTATCATATGGGTCGTAGTCATCATCTTGTTTTGTTTCCCTCCATTCTTCCAACAGGCTATTAGTACCATAACCTTTGTCACTTCCACGTTTAAAACTCTTTGAAGCCATTAAATTTGCGGTTTCATCAAACACCACTTCCACTTCACTCTCACTATTTACATTACCTGTAGGAACAAGTGGGTTCCTGTCATCATCCATAAACATAAGTTTACCATCAAGCATTTGGCG
>BQNB010000786.1:60098-81973 GCA_026074375.1 Tanacetum coccineum
CTAAATCTATAAAACCAAACCCTAACCCGAATTTGATTTTGAAAATTGAAATGAAATAAGGTTTAGTTTTGCAATCTTACCTTGTGAAGATGATGAGAGGGGTATAGACAAAGAGTAAATGATTGATTCTCCAAAAGTTTTTTTTTCGCGGTTAAAATTTGTGTATGAGTATAAAAAGTGAGTGTGTGTAAAAGCTTGATCCGGCGTATCAGTTGGGCTTTTATACCCAGACTCGATACGCCATATCGGTGTTTGAGTAATACGCCGTATTGGCGTATTATGTTGACTTAGTCAACACAAGTTAAAAAGGTGGATACATCGTATTGGTTTTACCCTAATACGCCGTATCCATTATTGGAGACCAATTTTCCATAGATTTAACAAAGTAAAGAAAACGTACCTTGGCCTTCGCAGCGTTCTTGTGTAAACACCATCCTTATAATACCGTTTAGGGTCGAACAGAATGCCAAACGGCACATAAAAATTCATAATAAGATAGAATAGCACTCCATTGACGTAATAATTTCAAATCACGATATTTACATTTAATTTTAAGATAAAATTTTCCATTTTGAATGTTTTATTGATTTTATCGTAACTTGTTTCCAAAAGCATTTTTGATCCTTGCGTATTTACGTAATCCCCTAAAGATTGTTTTATATCGATTTCATTATCATCATTGTCTTTTTCTGACTTTAAATCATCGGTATGAATAATGTTGAAGGGGGATAGATCAATAAAGTATAAAACATTTTGTTCCTCTTCATCATATACGGACAATGATGTTTCATCATTTAAATTAAATTCATCGATATGTTGAGGGCTTAAAATCAGTTCAGTTAATAAATATGATTTAGATGTTGGAGCATTGTTGTAAACAATGGCTGGAAATTCATTCTTAAAATCTTTAAAGACGTCTAAATCATCAAAAAAATTGACCGTAG
Source organism: Tanacetum coccineum (assembly GCA_026074375.1). Lineage (NCBI taxonomy): Eukaryota > Viridiplantae > Streptophyta > Magnoliopsida > Asterales > Asteraceae > Tanacetum > Tanacetum coccineum. The sequence continues at coordinate 61,043 of BQNB010000786.1, forward strand.
GCTCGGGTGGTGGGAACGAAGGCATATTGAATTTTTCATTATTATTTTCTGAATCCGTTTTCAAATTATTGACAGAAATTATTTTATAAGAAAACGAGTTTTTGTCAAAAATTACCGTGTAATCTTCATCATCGGAATCGTCAAATGAAATTCTAAAATCAATTTCATTGTTAAGAGAACTTACCGTCGGTTCATAAGAAAGTGTTTTTTCAGATGATATCTGATCATTAAAAGCAATAGCTGGGAATTAGGTTTCAATGGATCTGAGGTTGTGAATGTCTTCATCATACTAGATTTTACCATACTTAGCAGTTTCTCAGTTAAACACTTTACCACGTTTTTGAGCTTTTTCTTCCTTGAGCCTGATGTATTCTTCCATAGTAATGTTTGGATCGTCCATCCTGAAATAATCTTACTAGTGCAGAAAATCGTCAAATAACAAGCACGTACGTCGTATTACACAATTAGCAAACAAACAAAAATATGAACTAGTCTAAATTACACTACTCCTAAGGGTTAGATCTAATCTAATAACCAAAATATAAAAAAATTAAGATTAATTTTCACTCCCCGGCCGCGGCGCCAAAAACTTGATGTGTCATTGTGTGGTGTATATTTTTATGATTCAAGTTTAAATTTATATTTTGCTGACTTGACCAAAAACAACACTTTAACGGGCAGTGTACCCGGTCGGTGGTAGATTCGTGGTAAGTAGGGTGTCGAACACTTGAAGCGAGGTTAAATCTCTCAATTTATTAATATTTTGGTTATCTAATCTAAGTTAATTCTAATCTAAGTCAAACCTATGTTAATCCTATGTTAGTTCTAATCCTAATTCTAACAGGTAAAAGGGGGGTTTTCAGTCTGAGAGACTGGCACGGGTTTGGTGGTGACTACAATCAATTCAAGACACTTTAACCCACGCAAGCAAATTAACAGAATATAAAAGAGCGGTCAAGCTTTATGATAGAAAACTATATTAGCCATCATTAATCCGATTAGAAGTTGGTTTGTTTATTCAGTGCAATGATTACTTATCTCGAGGTGGCATATCATTCTTAGACTTAGGCGGGACTTCATCCTAAGACCTAGACACATTAATTCTGTCACAATTAAAGCATCCGCATAAAACATCCTTATTTGCTGATTATAATTCATCTTAGGGATTAAAGCAATGGTGATCTTATTAAACCCTAGCTCATAGAGACTTTACCTACTTACTGCTTAATGGAAATTTATACTCTAGTACTCCGCTTGTCCAACTATCCAATGGAATCAGAACGTTATTTGTTGAATTATCTAGGTTCACCTGCTAGTCAACTTGTTCAATAAACCAAAGGCAATTTCTGTTAACTAGTTAAGCCAGAAGCGTATCCTTAGCACGGTTTTAGCAAGACAATATTTGTGATCCTATGATTCTAGATGTATAAATTACTATATGGAGAGCTATCCCAACATCTAGATTACTTGGTTTGTATCACTAGATCCAGTTGAATGATAGGTCGCATACAAAAGCACGTAAACAAGTATATTGATAAACATAAACAAGCATACAATAATAAATTAAGAAATCGAGATATAAACAAAACCAAACATTCAAATCTTCATAATAATGGCTAATACCCGAAGGTATTAGCCTTCAAACATCATAATTAATACAAGAGTAATGGCTTAGACAAGGTAAACTAACCGAGTTAACAAATGATACCAAAAATTGAACGATTACAAAAGTATAAGAAATTACACGTTGTCTCCTATGGATTAGAATGCGTTGTGAGACCTCTTCTGCTCTTTTTCTACTCTGAAAATCAACTTTCGTGGGTTAGGTATCGAGAATATTATTTAACACACTTAAAACTCGTTTTTGAGTTTTGTATTTATAGGGTCTGGAGTCGGTGTCGATACGGCGTATCCAAGGTGTTGGATACGGCGTATTCGGTTTCTTGGAGTAGGGACCACATTTGATATCTTCCAGAATATTTTATTCCCATATAGCTTGAATACGGCGTATTGCCTTTTTTGGATACGGCGTATTGGTCTTGTGTCTTTCGTGGTCTTTGGTGAGTGCAGGCACAGATACGCCGTATCTTCCTTGATGGATACGGCGTATTGGTTGTCAGAATAGTAATCTTCAAAATATCTTCGTTTAAGCTCCAGAATGCGCGCCTTTTGCTAATATTCACCAAGTACTCCGTATACTGCAATTCTCAAATACAAACAATTAAGTAACAATTCTTTGCAAAAATTATATATAATGGGTTAATTACATGGGATAAATGATGCTATAAAATAGACTTTATTTAATGTCATCAAGTTCTGATTCTGCGACGGATTTAGAAGATTGTTCGGATGAGAGTTTTGAGTCGTCTATACCTAGAGAGACTAGTTTGAGGGATGACGTTGTTGTCAGGGGTAGTGATGAGCCTTACTCAGAGCATGATATCGACCTCGAGATTCAGGCGGAGATCGATGAGTATATTGCATATGTTGATGCTCTTAGAGCTGAGGGGATAGATGCTAGGGTTATGGTTGAGACTACTGCTCGAGAGGAGGTCGAGACGAGTGCGAAGGGCATGGTTGAGGTTAGAGTTGATAGAGTTACGCATCCTGTAATGTCGAATGGTATCCCTGAGCCTGCTCAGGAGGAGGGAGCTATAGAGGTTACTTATGAGACATTAGGCGACATGGTATAGAGATTTTATGACCATACTATGGAGATCCCAGTTCACTGAGTTTAGGTTATTGAGAGCATTCAGAGGGATCAGGGGCACATGATTGTAGCTACGGGTTAGCAGAGTGCTGTTCAGTCAGAGAGGATCAGTGAGATGGGGCGGGCTAACACGAGACTTAGAGGCATGCTGGATGTTGCGAGTCAGAGAGTTACCTGATTTCAGCGTAGAGAGTTGCGTGTTTAGAGAGAGATGAGGCAGATTTGGCGTTTACGATTTTATGATCGTGTGCGGATTGGTAGACTCGAGGCATGTGCTAGGAAGCACTTAGGCTACCGTCCTTAGATTATTCTATGATTGTTCTAGTATTGATCTGTAGTATCTAGTAGTAGCGTATTATTAGGGATTTGTAAATCCTATCTTTTAGGAGCCATGATGTAACCGTTGACATTTGACATTATGTAATCTAATATCTATTATTCTATGTTATGATGTCTTAATCTAATGTTATTTTCTTTTACTCACTGCATACCGTATTATTACTAAATTGTGACATTATCATGAATTTATTATGATTATGTGTTTCCATGTGATGAAACCTATCATTTTTATCATGTGGTATATTGTATGATTGTAGGACACTACCTAACACACGATCCAGAGCGACAATGACACGTAAAGCGGTTAACGAACTAATTGGTCGTCGAGTGGCAGAAGCGTTGGAAGCTTGCTACGTCGCCAGAAAGCTTAAACCCCTAGCGGAAGGTGAGGATGAACAGGGAGGCGAAAATAGCGATGATTATGAAGGTGGAAATGGAGGAGGAGGCGGAAATGGTAACGGAAACGGAGGAGTGAATGAAAATTGGAATGGAGGAGGAAACGGCAATGGAAACGGCAATGGAGACGGTAATGGGAACGGAGGAGGAAATGGTTATGAGAATCACAGCGTGAACGTTAGAGGATTTAGGCTTGTGGCTCGAGAGTGCACATATCAATACTTCCTGAAGTGCCAACCACTTAACTTCAAAGGGATTGAAGGAGTTGTTGGGTTGACTCGTTGGTTCGAGAAGATAGAGACAGTGTTCCACATTAGTAATTGTCCATAAAAAAATCAAGTAAAGTATGCTACATGCACACTGCTGGACAGTGCTTTGACTTGGTAGAACACTCATAAGAGAACGATTGGGATTGAGGCGGCATATTCCATGACATGGACATAGCTTATAAAGTTGATAACTGAGGTATACTGCCTGAGACACAAAATTCAGAAGATGGAGACCGAGTTGTGGAACTTGGATGTGAGAAGAAATGACTTGACTGCTTACATCAGGAGATTTCAAGAATTGGTTCTGTTGTGTACTAGAATGGTTCCGGATGAGGAGGACAAAGTTGAGAGATTCATTGGGGGTTTACCTGACAATATCCAGGGGAATGTGATCGATGCTGAGCCCACTAGACTTCAAGAGGCAATCCGCATTTCAAATAATTTAATGGATCAGAAACTAAAGGGATATGCTAGAAGTGCTAAAAAAAGAGAAGGTTTGACAATAACCAGAGGAACAACCGTGGGCAGCAATCAGTTTTTAAGAGACAAAATGTTGGAGGTTAGAATGTTGCAAGAGCTTACACAGAAGGAAACAATGAGAGAAAGGGGTATGTTGGGTCTCTCCCCTACTGCAACAAGTGCAAGTTGCACCATATAGGGCCGTTTACTATGAGGTGTAGAACTGTAAGATGGTTGGACACATGGCTAGAGATTGTACGGCCGCTGTTACTCCAAATAACCAGAGGGCCCCAGTTAGGAATCAACCGGGTGTTGTTTGTTATGAGTGTGGGAGGCCGGGACATTATAGAAAAGATTGTCCTAAGTTGAGGAATCAGAACCATGGGAACAAGACTAGAAACAAGACTGGAAACAAGACTGGGAACAATGAAGCTACAACAAAGGCTTATGTCATCATCGGAGGAGGATGAGCAAACCCCGATTCCAATGTCGTCACGGGTACGTTCCTTCTCAATAACTGTTATGCTTCTATGTTATTCGATTCGGGTGACGATAGGAGTTTCATGTCGTCTACCTTTAGTGCTTTGCTTGATGTTGCATCGTCCACTTTATATACTAGTTATGCTGTAAAACTAGCCGATGGAAGAATTTCAGAAACCAATGTTGTCCTTAGAGGCTGTACGTTAGGATTATTAGGTCATCCGTTCGACATTGACCTGATACCTATAAAACTTGGCAGTTTTGAAGTCATCATCGGTATGGATTGATTGGCGAAGTACTATGCGATGATCGTTTGCGATGAGAAGATCATCCGTATCCCTTATTGAGATGAGATGTTGATAATCTGAGGTGATGATTGTGACAATGGAAGTAAGTCGAAGCTGAATATCATATCGTGTACGAAGACCCAGAAGTATATGCAGAAAGGATGTCAAGTTTATCTGGCACAAGTTACATCCAAGAAGACTGAGGACAAGTCAAAGGGGAAGCGACTTGAGGACGTGTCAATTGTACGGGAATTTCCGAAAGACTTGCATGGACTACCACCTGCTCGACAAGTTGAATTTCAAATCGACTTAGTCCCTGGTGTTGCACCGGTAGCACGAGCCCCGTATCGATTAGCACCAGCCGAAATGCAAGAGTTATCCACTCAGTTGCAAGAACTTTCTGACAAAGGATTTATAAGACCCAGTTCCTCACCCTGGGGAGCTCTGGTTTTGTTTGTCAAGAAGAAAGATGGATCTTTTCAGATGTGTATCGACTACCGTAAACTAAACAAACTGACTGTGAAGAACCGATACTCGCTTCTGAGAATCGGCGATTTGTTTGATCAACTTCAAGGGTCAAGAGTCTACTCTAAGATCGACCTGAGGTCTGGTTATCACCAACTCAGAGTTCGTGAGGAAGACATCCCAAAGACAGCATTTAGGACTCGCTATAGTCACTACGAGTTCCAAGTAATGCCATTTGGGTTGACTAACGTACCTGCGGTATTCATGGATCTGATGAATCGAGTGTGAAAACCGTACCTGGATAGATTCGTGATCATGTTCATCGATGATATTTTAATCTACTCCAAGAGCAGAAAGGAGCATGAGGGGCACCTTAAGTTAACTTTGAGGTTACTTAAGGAAGAGGGATTGTACGACAAGTTTTCAAATTGCGATTTTTGGCTTTCAAAGGTACGATTTCTCAGTCACGTGATTGACAGTGAAGGCATTCACGTTGATCCCACTAAGAATGAGTCAATCAAGGATTGGGCGTCACCCAAGATACCAACCGAGATTAATTTTTAGGTTTGGCTGGTTACTATCGACAATTTATCGAAGGTTTCTTAAAGATCTCTAGGCCTATGACGAAATTGACTCAAAAAAGCGTAAAGTTTGAGTGGGGAGAAAAGTAAAAAGCTGCGTTTCATCTGTTAAAACAAAAATTGTGTAGTGCGTCGATTTTGGCCTTACCCGAGGAAAGTGAAAACTTTGTGGTATACCGTGATGCTTCGCATAAAGGGTTAGGCGCGGTTTTGATGCAAAAGGAGAAAGTCATAGCTTACGCATCCCGCTAACTTAAGGTCTATGAGAAGAACTATACCACCCATGACTTAGAAGTTGGTGCATTAGTGTTTGCCTTGAAGATGTAGAGACATTATCTGTATGGCACAAAGTGTGTCGTGTTCACTGATCATAAGAGTTTGCAACATATTCTTGATCAGAAAGAGTTGAACATGAGACAACGACGGTGGTTGGAATTGTTGAGTGATTACGACTGTGAGATTCGATACCACCCAGGAAAGGCGAACGTAGTGGCTGACGCACTGAGTCGAAAGGAAAGGATTAAGCCACTGCGAGTTCGAGCCTTAGTTATGACTATTGGATTGAATCTTCCTAAATAGATTTTGAGTGCTCAATTGGAAGCCAGAAAAGAAGAGAACTTCGTAACCGAAGACCTGCATGGTATGATTAATAAGCTCGAACCCCGTGCTGACGGAATGTTATGTTTGAACAACCGGAGTAGTTGGATTTCATGTGTTTTGGTGACTTGCGGGTGCTATTGATTATTGGTTTGGCATGATGTCTCCATAAGTTCAAAGTATTCCATCCATCCTGGATTGGACAAGATGTACCAAGACCTGAAGAAGTTATATTGGTGGCCCAACATGAATGCAAAAATTGCCACCTATGTTAGCAAGTGTTTGACGTGTGCCAGGGTTAAAGCGGAATATCAGAAGCCGTCTGGTTTGTTGGTTCAACCAGAAATTCCGCAATGGAAATGAGAGAATATAACAATGGACTTCGTGACTAATTGTCACAGACGGCAACCCGGTCGTCTCATGACTCAAATTTTGGGTAATCGTCGATCACCTGTGGACCAAGTCTGATCTCATTTCTTACTTTCGAGAGGGATGCTCACTAGAGAAGTTGACAAGATTTACTTAAAGGAAATAGTCTCAAGGCATGGAGTGCCAATTTTGATCATTTCTGACCGTGATGGGAGATTTACGTCACATTTTTTGCGGTCTCTTCCTAAAGCGTTAGGTAATCAATTGGATATGAGTACAGCTTACCACCCGCAAACTGATGGTCAAAGTGAGAGGACCATTCAAACATTGGAATACATGTTGCGTGCTGTGTGCCTGCGACTTTGGAAAAAGTTGGGATAAACATTTACTGTTGGTGGAAATTTAGGATATAACAACAGTTACACATACCAGCATTAAGACTGCTTCGTTTTGAAACCGTTGTATGAGCGGCAAGTGTCGACACTAGATTTGTTGGGCTATTGAAGTTTGGGGACAGTAGCTCAGTGGCCTAGAAATACATCCACGAAACAACCAAGAAGGATGTTCTAATCAAAGAAGCCGTATCCAAGCTGCCAGTGATCGGCTCACAATTGAGCTATACTGACGTAAGATGATGAATACCCCTGAATTTCAAGAGTGAGCAGAGATAGGTCATTGCTCTGAAAGTATCGCCAGGATAAGGTGTGTAGATGCATTTTGCAAACGGGGAAAGTTGGTAACCCTCGTTATATTGTACCTTTTAAGATCATGACAAAAGTTAGGAACCGTTGTCCCATCGACTTAAATTTCCAGAGCAGTTGAGCCGAGTTCACAGTACTTTTCACGTCTCTAACTTGTAGAAATGCCTATCCGACGAACTTTGCTATACGTTAGATGAAATCCAAATTGATGACAAGCTTCAATTCACTAAAGAACCTGTCAAAATAATGGACCATGAGGTCAAGCGTTTGAAGCAAAGTCGCATTATTATTGTTAAGGTACGTTAGAACCTCACCCCCCCTCCTCGAGGAGAGGTCCTAAGTTCACCTGGGAGCGTGAAGATCAAATGCAGAAGAAATATCCCCACCTTTTTGCTAATCCTGTATTTGCGTCGAATGCTACGTCTTAAGCTTTGAGAAAAAAGCTCTTCTAAAGGACCGGAAAAGGACTGTGAAACCCGTAAATTTGTGTCATATTTTTAACGATTTAGTTCACTATTTTAACTTTTATAGTTAAGTGTTAATTTGACGTTATTCTTGGAAAAACTCGTGCACCTGCTCCGTCTATCACTTCATTTTTTGCTGCAAACTACGCAGTGGGCTCACCAAGCATGCCAAAAGATCGTCAAGATCAACTTTCAGAGTTGACTACTCAATTGAGTGCTCTTGGATTCCAAGTGTCACCCATTGCACCATCTGGTCCACAAGCTTTTTATGGTGTTCGCCCATCTAACAAAAACATGAATAAAAATAACAATAACCATGGCAATTGCAACAACTCTCGTGGTAACAACAACAACAACCGGGGTCGTGGTAATGGTCGTCAATTTGATTGGGCATCTACCCAAAACACAATCTATGGCACTTGCAAAACCAAAAATTTGAAATCAAAACAAATATCACATGCATGTATTAAGAAGAGATAGTGACCCATTTGTTTTTTTCTCCACTACATGCCAACTTCCTTACACCATATCACATGCAAACTTGGACTACTTGAGCACTAGTGAGTTTATAATAAAATTGGAGCAAAAGTTATGGACCATGGCTAGTTAGTTGGCTTGGTCTCCCCCCTCCCCCCCTTGACCCTTGCTCGGCTAAACACCCCTACACACACCCCTTTGGTGTGCTTAAGTCACATGTAACCCTAAAACCCTAGACCTTATCCTATAAATACCCACTTATAAACACACACACATCTCATTTGTTTCATTTCATTAGGCAACATTTGTTTTCTACTCTGTTTTTCTTCCTCTTGGTTTCAGCAACAAACATACACACCAACACAATTCATAACTTTTGATTTCTATCAAGATTCACACATCCTAAACTTTATTTTATCAAGATCCAAGTTTATTTCAAGAAGGTTTCCATTTGATTTCAAGTATTTTCAAGGGTTTATAAGTTAGGGTTTGGTTTTATATTTTGGGTTTATCAAGATCTTCATCTTTCTTTCAAGATCTTTGTTTGTACATCTTGTTCGTCATCTTTTGTAAAGAAACCCTAACCTTTTTCTTTTGATTTCTTTATGTTCTTGGATTTTTATTCAAGATCTATACATCCATATGTTTGTGTTATAAATTTTCAAAGCCTATAAAGTGAGTTTTTATAAATAGTAAAGATGTTGGTACTTTTATGCACTTATGTTGTAGTCTTGGCGAGATCGAGTGTTCTTGTGTGTTGCAACAAAGATGGTGAAGGGATTAGAATAGATTAAGAGTGGATTTTGTTGGATTGGTTTAGTAGTGAATGGGTTTAGGTTAGATTATGCACTATTGTGAAGTTTGGTTGTGTTTTTGGAGGCGTTTGCGAAAATAGTGCTTGCTGATCCGAATTTGTTTTAAGGTTTTCGGACACTTAAAAATGTTTTCAATAGCCGAGAAAGTAGTTTTTGGATAGCTTGTTTCGAATAGATAAGTTTTCATATCTCGAACACTAAAAGCGGACTTAAAACGGCCGGGTTATGACGAAATGAAACTTGAAATGTTTTTCGGCAAAAATAGTTAAAAATATTGCTGACTGGAATATGAAAATGGCCTTTCGCCTTTTCGGACACTTTCGGGATGTTTTGAGCTTTTAAAATGTTGGTGAAACAAGTAATAACATTAGTATAATAAGTAGGAACTTTTAAAAAATGTCACGAACCTAATATCGGATTTTTAAAACGGGAAACTTCTAAAAATAGAAACTTTTGGTATTTAATAGCGAGACGAACTTAGAAAGCGGACATTTAGGTTTCGCTAATGCGTTTAGGGTAAATGGAATCATTGTATATTAGGGGACGGTATTAACGTCCCGAAACGTAGAACTTTTCTAAAATAGAAACTGTCTAAAAATAGTAACTTTCCGAAATTAGAAACTTGTTGTTAAAAATATCGTAATGTAACTATAAACCGTATACTTTCTTAAAATCACGTTTTACTATATAAACAAAAGCACAAACACTTATGGATGTCTATTTTCGTTGAGTGTCTTATTCGATGTTTCGTATATATTTCTCGTTTCTGAAGCGCGTCTTTTAATTAGGTCGCGGTTAGAGTCGTTCGATATCGTTATTATCTCCGTTGAACTATTTGCTCACCATTTGCTCAAGGTGAGTTCATAGCCCCAGATTTTACTCGATTTGAATAAATGTTTTATAACTTGGGGTGAGAAACATTGCTTGCTTTTAAAACTGGACACAAGTACTTCGCGTGAGAATATTCCCATTTACGTGTTGTCCAAGTAGCGTTTAGACCACTATTGCCTGAATTATCATGAACTGTTAATTATCTTTAACTGACTGGCTGTTAAGTGAGCGAAAGTGAATGAATAGATCTATTGGGACTAATAATCCCCATCTGGGTTTGGTGATTTCTTACTGGTCGGGTACTTGATGGACTGTACAGGCCAACAGATGTATATCATGTCAAAAGTAGCTAGGTGGTCTTTGGTCGGACACCTGTAAGGGCAAGACTTATATAGCAGTGTACATGCTATCATCCACTATTAGCCTCGATGTCATGAGTTTAGTGCAACGTAAATGCCTTTTTTATGTGAAGTTGTATCTCCTATAACTGTCACATACGTTTTGGAAAACTTGTGGTCCATACTGATAATATTTGAACTAAACCTATGAATTCACAAAATTTATGTTGACGTTTTAAGCATGTTTTTCTCATGTGTTTAGCTTGAATGTCGTTGCTTGAATTATATGAAGTCTTTTGCTTGGGCCGGTTTTCAAGAATTTATCTATGTTTTTAAATACCGTTGTTGAACTCTTTTAAGCTTCCGCATTTTAACTTTTAAATCATTTGAATTGATCGATGTAAAACTTATTAATATTTTAATTTAATGCAACGGTGTTTATTTTCAAAACGTATCCTTAGAGGTCGTTCTTTATGCTTTGTACTTGAGATATTCATGAACGTCACACCCTCGGATGCTTATTCTGACGGGACCTTATTTGGGGGTGTGACAGTCCGGTTCGGCCAAGATCCTACCCGAGCCAAAACCCGAGATTTTATACACTGGACTTGATGTAAACTTCAAAACATAGCCTTCCCGAAAAACCTATCTGACCCTCTTTTAAAAAACTGGGTTAGATGGTCCGGTAACCCTTCCTTAACCCCGGACAACGACATAATCCATGACCAGTTCCGAGACCCATCAACGGCTTGGATGGGTCCTGATGGGAATTGGAGGATCGTGATCGGAGGTCTGAGCAATGGTCAAGGAGCCGCGCTTTTTTATTATAGCACGAATGGTGTAAATTCGACTAGGTCCAAAAAACCGTTACATTTTTCTAAAGAGAGTGGTATGTGGGAGTGTCCCGATTTTTATCCTGTTAGTTCGAGTGACAAAAATGGTCTTGACATGTCTTATCAAGGAAATAACACAATACATGTTCTTAAAGCGAGTTTTAATAGTCACGAGTATTATGTTCTCAGGATGTATGACCCGAAAATGGATCTATTTGTTGTTGTTGGTGACGATTTCAAGGTGAGTAATGCACGGTTTCAATATGATTATGGGAGGTTTTATGCTTCAAAGTCTTTTTACGACACGGCTAAACAAAGAAGGGTGTTATGGGGATGGGTTAATGAAGGCGATAGCGAATCACATGCTAGAAAAAAAGGGTGGTCTGGTCTTCAGGTAAGTCGTTTTTTAGATGATCAAACTGGCTGAACCCGAAAATGCAATGCATATGGTTTTTATAATGATTTTTTTGTTTCAGTCGTTTCCTAGAAGCATTTTGCTTAGTGATAATAAGAAACAGCTTGTTCAGTGGCTAGTGAAGGAAATTGAGAAGTTGCGCCGAAAAAAAGTAAATATAGCGAATCACGAACTTAAGGGTGGGACCCAAATCGAGGTACCAAACATCACAGCCTCACAGGCTGATGTAGAAGGGTCATGGACCTGACTTAAATTCTTTGATACAGTGAAAGTGAAAGATTTATCTGACCACAACGAGTTAGTTCACGGTGGGAATGGCGGATCTGAGATGATGAATGTTGTTGCTGAAGGTGATAAGATGATGAGTGAAATTGTTGAGAAGATGACTGGATTTGAGGAAGTTGCTGAGAAGAAGACCAGTGTCGAGAAGAAGATGGAAGTTAAGAAGAGTGGTGGTTTTGAGATGATCATTGCTGGTTCTGATGATGGTGAGAAGAGTGATGGTTATGGTGGATTTGGTTATCAGAATTTTGATGAGAAGATGGTTATTTCAAGTGGAACTGAGAAGATAAAAGAAGTTTCTGGATTTGGTTATCTTGATTCTGACAAGACGGGTGAAAAAGGTAAAGCCATCATGCTTATGGTAGAGGATGATTTGAAAATTCCACCGATCATGCCTTGTCATGATCTCGACTATGTTATCCAAAGTCCCAACGAGTAAAACTTCTCAACCCTAATCATTGTTGAAAAGGAGGAGTGAATGAAGAATGAGTTATGTAATCTCTATATTATGTTTTTATTTGTAAAAGGTACTTACGCAGGACAACTGAAATCTTAATCTTAAACCTATCTATAAACCAAACAGGCCTTAGTATATTTCTAAAATAAATGATAAACATACAACGAGCATATGAGATGGGTTTGTTAAGTACATAAAGCTTAAGTTTGAAGTAGATTATTGAAGAATCTTGGGCTCAAGACCCACATCACCATCGGCCAAGATTTGTCCATAAACACTCCTACTGTTGCATTACAAGGCCCACATAGTGCATATCCCTCCCATAAACCCCAATTGGGCTATGTGTATTTTAAATGTGGATTGGGACCTTGGGCTATATTTGTCGTTTAATAGAAACGAGATCGAGCTCGATACTAATGGTCGTAAGTGAGTCGAGCTGGTTTCAGTTTGCTCGACTCAACTTGTTTTTACCTTTATTCGGTAGTTATATTAAAAATATTGTAATTCTACGGATTACGACTGTTAAACTTCTTGCGGGTTTCCTTATTAAGTGGGTATGAGGTGGTACAAACTTGCCTTATGGTTTTATGTTACTCGGAGTTCATAATGCCAAAGATTTTACTGAGACAAAATTTTCTTGATTTTATAATAGTGTCAACTTTTTTTTTTTACTTAGAAATGTTTATGATGACCTCTTAAATCTATAATAAATTATGGAGTATTTGTTTTGACATTGATGTTATTTTTTATATTTGCAACTGTTGAGATTGGACATGACTAATGTAACGCTTCTGTAAGTTTGTATTAGCTGCACAATATTAGACTCGATCTATGTTGAAGAATATGATAAGGTGACACGAAAATTCATATCTTATGTTTGATCTTTCTTACTTTTGATCTTACTGATATATGGCACACTTCGCATGAAAGCTTTATATACGTGTATGGTGTACATTTGATTAAAATGTAATAAGCATGTAAAAACTTGGCCTCCTAAAAGTAGCGATGTTAACGATTATCAGTTTATCTATCCATCTTCTTTAATAAAACAGGGTTTTTTTTTTCAATGTATTTAATTTTTTCTAAAATAACATTGACTAAGGAATGACACGTGGCATAACAAGTCTATAAATGAGAACTTTGAATAAAAGCCATGGTGTAATCACGTATAGATCGCAGTTGAAACCTACCATTTAAGCATGCAATCAAAAGGAAAAAAAGATGAAATAATGAGGAAATATAGCCAAAACGATTAGTTATTGTATTTTTTAAGTTTCGTATTGTATTGTAATTTTATTTTTTTCATATGCTTTTTAATTTTTGTAAGTTTTTTAAAGTTTCGTATTGTATTTTTTATTAACGAATGTGTTTAGTTTGTTTGAGAAAAATGTCAAATAAAAATAAAATAATGAGTGGGGTCAAATTGGCTTGAGCCATGAAGGAAGAGATATTCAGTGACATATGGTGCTGAAGTGATACATAAGGCTCCTCACTATGGGACGGTTGACCGATTCGGTCGCCGTCGGTCAGAGTCTGTCGCCCTCATAGTGGCGAGTCGGTCGATCATTAAATCGCCGGAGACCGAATGGAGTATAAGTCGCATGCACGACCGTTATTTTCAAACAAAAACTATACGTTTTTTTATTTTTATTTTACATTTTTCTCAAACAAACCAAACACATTCATTAATAAAAAATACAATAAGAAACTTTAAAAAACTTACAAAAATTAATGAGTCGCAATTAATGAATATCGAACACTATCTAATTAAATAACAATCCAATTCATCTTAACCTTTCATTTTATTTCCATCTAATGGTTTAGAGTAATTCTTATTTTAATTTAATTAAAAACTCATTTTCATTTTATTTTTTTAAAATTAAATATCTCACAAACCGTTCATCGTTACGCAAAACGAAATATACCATCGCGACGAGAATTAAACATTTTTTCTATAGAGGGGCACTTCTATATGCTTTCGACGAACTTTTTTCGATTATTTTTTTCAGTCACGTCTGAAAAAATCACATGTGATTTTACGAAATCACATGTGATTGTGATACAAATCACATGTGATTTTTAAAGACGTGACTGAAAAAAAATTCAAAAAAAGTTCGTCGAACAATATATAGAATTTCCCCCACAAAAGATAAAAAAATACTCGTCGCGATGGGTTTATATCTTTGTTTTGAAGTAAATTTAAATATACCATCGCAAGAGAATTAAATTAACTTGTCTATTAGACGGGCACTTTATATACTTTCGACGAATTTTTTTTTTAAATTCCGCACAACAAAATCACACAGTGATTCAAAAATCACATGAGATAACTTACTTAAAAATCTCACGTAAATTTGTAAATCACATGCGATTTATGATTTTATTAAATCACACTGATATATTACTTTAAAAATCATAAATGAATTTGTGAAATCACATGCAATTTATGAAATAGCACGTGATTTTTAAAAAACAACAAATCACGCGTAATTTTTTTTTCAGAAATTTTTGTTTTGAAAGGCTGAAATGCATTAGAAGGCTCCAAGCAGGAGACAAACAAGACAAAGAGTCTGAACAAGAACCATGAAGAAGCAAGAAAAGAGCCAACAAGAACACAAGCTACACACTATTACAAAAAAGCTCAAAAGGCTTTGACGTCCAACAATTCCAATTCGCATTCTTCTTGGAAGAGAAACGGGCAGAAATCCAAAGGAGAGAGAGGCGTTGAATACTTGGGAATACATCCTCCGCTTTAATCTTATCAGACATATCGAGCGGCGCGTATACAACTCGATTCCTCCAATTCCAGAGGACCAACAAAGCGATCTGGAAAACCCCCTGAAGCACCTTGGCAAGAGAAGCGTCACCAATATCCGGCAAATTCCCACAAGCCACGTCATCGTTAGAGAAAGGCGGAAAAGAGACTGGAGGGTCGAGGCTCCACCAGCTCCACACCTTCATCCACACCGGCAAAACACGCGAGCAAGAGATCAGAATGTGGTTGACATCTTCATCTTCTAACCACAAAGCGGGCAACTCACATAGGCGATGAGAATTCCCCTCTGAATAAGGTTAACACGAGTGGCTAAACGATTTAGGGAAGCTCTCCAAACACCAACATTTACCTTTCGAGGAATCCATGAATTCCAAGAGTGATGAACACCTAAACCAAAGCTGTTAAGGGACAAGTTCTGAATGACCTTGGACAGGGAGCGAACTTTAAACAGCCCCGAAGGATCATACGTCCAAACCCACTTGACACAACCAGAGGGGGAAAGAGAAATGTTACCCATATGAGAAATCAAAGAGGTCAGGTCATCAGTAGCTCTACCACGAGGCGCGAGCCTCCAATCCTAAATGCCCCCCCAAACACCATTAACCAAACACCATCTACCAGAAACATTGCAATCCTTATTCTTTTCTAGCGCGTATAACTTGGGAAAGAGCGTTTTGATAGATATGCCATTACCACACCATGGATCATGCCAAAAGGAGGTATGAACCCCACTTGAAACTTTTCGAACGAAAGAACTTTTAAAGTTGGGGTCAATGGCCTCAATGGACTTAATAGCTTTAAGGATATCTATCCAAGTACCATTAAGGCCAAGGGAGTTACTGGACGAGTTAAAACCACCATCTATACCATAAAAGCATTTAATAACCTTCCGCCAGAGAGCATGCTTTTTGGATAAAAACCTCTACTTCCATTTACCTAAAAGGCCGAGGTTTTTCAATAGGAGACAACCCACACCAAGACCACCAGACTTGAGTTCTCAAAGAATAGATTTCCATTTAACCCAACTGACCCCGCCACGGTTTTCCTTGAAACCCCAAAAGAACCGGCATCATATGGATTCAAGGGTTTTGATGACTTTAAGGGGAGCCTTGAATAGGGATAAATAGTAAATAGGGAGGCTGCCTAGAACGGATTTAATTAGCGTAAGCCTCCCACCAATTGACAAGGATTTAGCCTTCCAAGAAGATAAACGCTCTCTAAATCGGTCAATAATAACATTCCATCCATCAATATTGCGCATTTTTTCCCCACGGGAAGCCCAAGATAGATGAAAGGAAGTTGATCACAAGCACATCCAAGAGAGGCAACCACTGACTCGATATCAGAAGTAGGAATACCAACACCAAACAACCTACTTTTTTCAAGATTGACTTTTAGACTCGAGCTCATTTCGAAACATTTGAGAATACGGATGAGATTAGAGGCGTTAAGGCTAGACCATTCCCCAAAGAAGAGAGCGTCATCAGCAAATTGTAATAGAGAAACATTAGCCCCGTTATCTCCTATGAAGACACCTTTAAAGATACATTTGTTACAAGCATCCACAGTGATAACTTGAAGGGCATCGGCTACAAGGAGGAATAAAAACGGGGATAAAGGGTCACCTTGCCTAAGACCGCGTTCCATTTTGAACTCCTTAGACGGAGACCCATTAATAAGAACAGATATGGATGACGAGGAGAGACATGAAGCAATCCAATTCCGCCATTTCTCCCCAAAACCCATTTGCCTCATGATACTAATAAGAAAATTCCAATTGACACTATCAAAAGCTTTCTCGAAATCCACTTTAAAAAGCAATAGCTTATGGTCTTCCATCCTAGCCATTCTAATGATTTCATTAGCAATAAGGCACCCGTCAAGAATTTGCCTACCATTAATGAAAGCCGATTGATTCAGGCCTATAATGGATCCAATGACACTAGCAAGCCTAGAGGCAAGAAGCTTGGAAATAACCTTGTACACACACCCAATAAGGCTAATAGGACGATAGTCCGAGAATCCAATAGGATCCGGCTTTTTAGGAATTAAAACAATAAATGACGGGTTACAACCATTAGCAAACTCTCCTGTGGATTCAAAATGCTGGATACAATTCCAAAAATCAACTTTTATAAGCTCCCAGAAGGTTTTAATGAAATTAAAGTTGAAACCGTCGGGACCCGTGGCCTTTGATCCGGCACAATCCCACACCACTGCCTTGACTTCTTCCAAAGAAAAAGCCGTTTCGAGGAAAAAAGCATCATCAGACGAAATCCTACGAAACAGAGGGTTACGAAAAGAAGGCCTATTATGGTCACATTCCTTGAACCTAGCTCAAAGTGATTAAGGGCATCCTCTTTAATATCCTATACGAGTCCAACCAAACTCATTAACATGCACCCCTTTGATAGAGCAATGAGCATATTTGCTTTTAAGAATGGAGTGAAATAACTAAGTTTGTGCATCCCCCTGCCATTCGCCAATCTAATCCGATATTTTTGTTTTCCGTCATCTCTGTGAAGCTGATCTAAATGATGTCAGATCAAGGAGCCACTCCTCCCTCCCTTTTGTTTATAGTCGAACTCACAAATCAACCCATCTTCAGCCTTCTTATCCCACTCAAGCAAATTCCTTGTTTATATTGTCTCGGGTTTTTCGATTATGGATCCTCCACTACTCGCATTAGCAGTCCACCTTTTGAATCCATCCTAACGCTTTTTTATTTTATGTTTTGAAGCTCACGTCAGGAGATAATCATGAATGGAGGAAGCCCATGAGGAATAAATCAACCTCCATAAATACACACCATCACATAGCTGATTTTGTTGTCAAAACTTTAAAGGGCTTCGGCCTAAAGTTCGGGCACCCACCTTGATCATAATCGAAGTGATCTGAGCAAGACATGGTGAGAACAGACACACTTGGCGTCCATCTAATTATCAAAGAAACAATGACTGACAAGGATACCTATATCCAATCCAACTTACTTACTACTTATTGTCCATCTCTGTCAAACCGAGTAAAATTCTACCACACAGAGGGAAAGTCAAAGAGGCCCCGACGAGCAATAAAGTCACTAAAAGAATCAGCTTCCCACTGATTAAAATGACGCCAAATCGAGTTCCTCTTGATATCTAACCACATTAAAATCTCCAAAGGATGATCCAGTGACATTATGTTATGCGAGGAAATAAGCGCTTCGACTGGAAAGCTAAAGAGACGTCCTTTTGGCGAAGAGTGCTTGAGGGGCATAGACATTAATAAGGCCGGTATTATTAGATAACAACTAGCCTAAGAACCTATTAACACCCAAACGAATAATTATTACAATCACACTAACTCCACGTGAAAAAACCCGCCGAGTTCCCACATCGTCCATAGGATACCCCCCTGAAGGGGCTCCCCATTGAACCCATTCATTAGCGACAAAAGAAGTATAGTTGTTAGGCCATAAGTATCGAATAAGAGAATCATTAAGTGACTCAATTTTAGTTTCCTGAATTCCAACAAATAGAGGATATTTTTAGCAATAATCTCCTTGATCCAATCCTTTTTGTTATTACCCCTAGACCATTAATGATATACCAATCATAAAGAAAAAAACACCTTAAAAAGAACCTAAAAAGATCATGAAGATCTTACGAGTCCCTTGGGGCTGCTGTCAAACAAAAAGCCAAGCTTTTCTCCAATATTCTTCGTCATCTCACTATCATCAACAAGATCCACATGAGATCTCTGGGAAACGTGTTGCAGAGAAAGGGAGGACAACCCACCCACTCGTAGCTTTTTGCCCTTGGTATTTTGCTTTTTCTTTTTCCTTTCAATAGCTTGAATGTTAGTTGGGGCAGAATTATTGATAATATTTTGGAAGCTACAGAGAAGCTCATCCAGTTCATTAGTAGAATATTATATGCTTGTTAAGTGAGTGGTGACTAGAGAATTAAGTGTGAAATAAAGGTGATTGTTGATTAATAATTTTTGAATTATTTAGATTTCTTTTTTGGTTATTTTGATGGGCAAAAGCCGTTAGGATAATCAAACATTAATCTAGTAATTTGTACCAAAATAAATTATTGTTTTCAAAATAAACCAACGTTGTGAGAAAATAAATTTTTAAACAGGTACCAATTCATCAAGTAAAACTCTCTTTCACACTTAATGATCTTTTCGCCTCACTTGACAAGCATATCCGTTAGACATATCTTTTAGATCTTTTAGCTTAATTATTCTTAGTTTTAATCATTAGTATAGCTTTTAATTCTATAAACCAACTAAAAATATACGATAATCAAGCATCCAATAAAAGACATCAACGTGAATTTTTATTCATTTCTCACCGTGGACACGACTCCGAAAGATTGAATTATTACTTGTCCTCAAGTAATTCTTTTATCGAACGGAAAATACTATATTATTACTCGACACGTTTACGACGTATCAATAACATTGATTCAATTGGCAGCCAATAAACGATTAAAATGAGAGAAATTTGCGTGTAGCTTAGGTGGTTGGTGTTGGTTTATATGACAGATCTGGTGTGTGATCTTGAAGAACTAAAAAAATGTTATGGTGTTATGTGTGGTAGGCGGTAAAGTAGCATAACAAAAAATTTAAGATTGCTTTGGACGGGAAATGAAAAAAGTGGTATACTGTGCGAAAACCCTACTAAAAAAACCCTCCCTTGCATTTTCATAACTACGGTTAGTAAATAAATGTGGTTGAGAAACTTATTGGGCAATAAATACCTTTAGGAGGAATATTTCGAAACTTTTTTGAAATTTCATGTGGTATTAGATTTCAAATTTTTTTTTTTGAAATTCCATGCTTTTGATGAAGAGCCAAACATCACGTTGTTAAAAGAGAAAGATTCATCGAGTTTGTATGGTTGTAGTTTCAAATATGTCAAAATATCATAAACGATCCTTATGAAGAAAAAAGAAATATTTTACGAGATAGTTTATTTTATAAATAAAGGAATGATGTGTTCAGTTATAATCATCTTTGTTTGTTATGATAGAAAGAAATGTAACCGATAATAAAAAAACAAATATAGCTTTGATAATAGATGTTTTGATGGGTAGTTAAAAAAGAGCTTCTATGTAATCATGATTTAATTCCAAGTTCAAAATGAAAAAAGGCTCTAATGAATGAAAATGTTGGTATTTTATATGTAACATGATTTGTCTATCCGCGCTTCGCTGCGGCGCGTTTGGTATAAAACGTTTTTTATTATGAAGGTTTAAGAATCATAGAATGTATTATGCGCGCTTTAAATAAAACTGACATCTTATAAATCCGGATTTATGTTTAAGGGGGAGGGGGTGTTAAGTTTTAAGTGTTTTGGACTAAAAGTGATAATTTAAAAGTGAATCGGAAAAGTGAGTTAACTTTGAGGGGGACTTTATTAAAAATAAAATATTACTAAAGTGTTTTGGACTAAAAGTGAAAAGTGGCTTAACTTTGAGGGGGTTTCGTTAAAAAAAGTGTTTTGGACTAAAAGTGAAAAGTAACTTAACTTTGAGAGGGCTTTAATAAAAATGAAATATTAGTAAAGTGTTTTGGACTAAAAATAAAATTTGACTTAACT
>BQNB010000786.1:98502-101002 GCA_026074375.1 Tanacetum coccineum
ATCCTTGTTATACAACTTTAGGATTTGGCAAATTTGGTCCCTAAGGTTGTATTTTCTTTGACTTGATGACTTCTTGGCTTTAACTTTGTCGGGGTTGACTTTGACGTTTGTTGACTTTGGCTTCGATTTGACTTTGTCTTTTTCACGCTTTTCCATTCCGTGCTCGATTTTGTCCGTTTTGCTTGATTTTTCGTCCTTTTGTCGGATATCCGTTTCCTGCACAATATAAATGAAAACATACAAATACAAAGTATTTTTGGTATGTTTTTGGTCATTTCAGTCCGGTTTTAATGGAAAATGGTATGTGTAATTAAACGCATACCAAAATCCCCCATACTAAGACATTGCCGTGTCCTCACGCAATGCTATGAAGTAAGCACTTAGAAAACTAAGAATCTCGATCCCCCTCGACTAATAACCTTGAAAAGTAGCTAAGTGTTCGTCAAGGGGAATTTAAAGACTCATAAGTTTTGAAAAGCCCCGTTTTTACCATTTTTAAATATATACTTATTCCTACCATATTTTTGTTGTTTTCATTTTTCTCATTTTTTTGTACTTTTCATATATTAAGCAACTAACTAGAACATTTGACTTTCGTTATTTTATAACTTTTAGGGATCATAGAACAAGATGCATTTCGATCCGAGAATGCCCCAAAAAGGATAAATTCATCGTCCCTGACTTTTCACTTATTCCAGACCAAGCTTAAAACAAAATCACCGTCAATTATGAGTTAAGATGCTAACACTACTCATATTTGCAACTTGTAAACTTTTCATTCTCGACAATTATTATATCTTAGGTGTATGTGCTATTTTGAATTTCAACCATGGATCAACGTTTGCAAACATTACTATGTATTCACGTTGCTACCCAGAATAATTAAGTTTTAGAAGGCGGAGATCATCCCATGTGTAATGACTTTCTCTCGGCACATCCAACCTTGTGGTTAAGTGACCAGGCTTTTGACACCTCACAGAGACTAGTATCGGGACTCACGGACCTTAGGTTTAAAATCTCTCAGGTTTTCCGTATATACATAGCTTATAAAATAGAATAGCCAAAGTTCAAAAGCATATTTGAATTTAACAAAAAGAGATCTTTTATTTATTAATTCACACTTAATATTAACCATTTATGCAATTTGTAACCCTCGACCTTTTAGAAGGCTGCAACATCGGTTGTGAGACCGGTCAAATGCAGCACTTTTATCATCTCATCGGATTTTTATTCTTACTATGGGCTTTCTTTAGAAGGCTGTAACATCGGTTGTGAGCCGGCAAGATACAGCAAACTTTTATCAGCCCACAGTTTATATTTATTTTTTCATTTTTCAACATATCATCATTTTTTTTTTTAAGGAAGACTTCTTTTTGAAAAATTTAAGTATAAATTTGAACTAAGGCTAAAGTTTTTGCTATATACTACATAAAAATTATTGATTTAAGTTTAATTTCTAAAAGTAGCACGTATATTAATCAGGTTAAGAGTTTATGGGAGAAAAAGCGACAAATTACACACATGAGCTCTTAAGATTTCCAAATAATCCTTGTTTAGCATCCTACTCATACTTAACACTATCATTTTTCGTTTCTTTCGCAAATATTTCGCCAACGCTTAGGGTCTAAAAGTTAAGATGCACAAGCTAGAGCTCAACACGCTCGATCGAGTCAAAATTTACTCTTATTCTACCCAGCAGGAAAGTCAAAATTGTGACAAAACACTTATTTTATTTTTGAAAATTTTTAAATTTTTTCATTTTTTGAAATTTTGGTGGTAAAAACGGGATTACGTGAAAACAACGGCTGCAGGCACAATCAAATCGAAGATCCCCCCTATACTAGAATGAAACATTGTCCTCAATGTTTTTACGAGAGGTTTCTACTAAATCCTAAGTCTTTATGAATTATGCTAAAGTTAAACGTTAGTCGGATAAATTTGGATATCGATTCCCAAAATGAAGCTGAGGATGTGAAGCTCTTGTGATCGAAGGACAAAAACTACGAGCATGAGAGGCTTCAAAATCTAGGACATCCTGGACAATACAGCACAAAACACAAAACATGGAAAAGAAAAGAGGCGAGCCTCCTCACAACAACTAAACACTTATTCATTACTACTAAGCTAGCATACACTACTACGGATAAACTAGGATAAGCATGGGGTGCCTCCCACGAAGCGCTTGTTTAGGGTCACTAAGCTTGACCCAAATCCCTTAAAAAATTATGAATTTAATGTCCTAAGGGAGTTTGGAGATCCGATATCCCATAGCAGACATCCCCTCCCAAATAGTGCTTCAGACATGACCATTACTTTGAAATTCGGGCCCCGAAGTTTTGAATAACTCAACGTGCCATATTGAAAGACTTGAACAATGTAAATGGTCCTGACCATACATGATTTTAACTTGCCGAGAAATTTTCAAATCTGATTAAAGAGGGGGACTTATCACCACGTTAAAACGCTGTTTTGATCTTGCGTCATGAATCCTCTTATTTAC
>BQNB010000786.1:108502-156957 GCA_026074375.1 Tanacetum coccineum
TATTGGTATAAGCCTATTGGATTCGTGGTTTGTTTTGTTGTTATAAGCCTATTGGATTCGGCAGTTTGGAAGCGTTCGTTTTGGTGATACTCGGGTGCAAAGAAGAGAAAAAACGAGCAGAAAAACGTTGGCACCAAACGCGTGAAAAACGAGCGAAAAACGTCACGATCGAACGAGTGGAAAATCGTTTGGATCGAACGAGTGACAAATCGCAGCGATCGAACAAGCGGAATCGAACTAGCGATCGAACGAGCGATCGAACGAGCGGACCGAACTAGCGACCGAACTAGTGGATCGAACAAGCGATCGAACAAGCGGACTCGAACAAGGAGTCGAGAAGAGCGATCGAACGAAGCGATCGAACGAGCGATCGAACGAGCGATCGAACGAGCGATCGAACGAGCGGATCGAACGAGCGATCGAACGAGCGAACTTTGATCGTACAGAGAAATGTTTTTTGGACCGACTACAAAATTTTTTGTGTGACGAAAAGGGTTTCAGTAAAACAGCCATAACTTTTGATCCGTAACTCCGTTTTAGGCCCGTGACCTCTCAAATCGAAGAGAAAAACGAGACGGATCACGCTGTACCACCCTTTGGCAGGTTAAGAATTTTTCGAGCCCAAAAAAAGCTTGTTTTCTTTCTTATGATTTATTAAAAACATTTTCAGTTTTTTCTGAATTTTTTTTTTGGCCGCATGATTTCCGCTTCAAATCATTCACGGTTTTCTATTGATTCTGTAAAATCCCGTTAATTCATTTATCGGTTTTAATCATAGACGTGTAAAATCCCGTGAACGTGAATTGCTTACAAAACCACAACTTCAATCACAATATCCACTTAAGATCCAACAAAATCTTTCACACTTCATAATTCATAACTATTCATTCATCATGTCTACTCCAGTTATAACACATCTCCCGATCCTCCACAGATAGCCAAATGGTAAACAATATAAAGGCGCTGGTTCAAAAGAGCGTCCACTGATGCTTGGACCAGGAAGATATTCTCAGTGGCATTTCCGCTTTTCTACGTATTCCTTACACTCTAAACAATGTGAATATCTGAGGAAGTGCATCTTTGACGGTCCATATATGCCTACGAACGTACTCATTGCCGCAGTTGAAGCAGCAGAGAACATTCTACCAGTAGCTGCAAACTGAAGATGCGAGACAATACACAACATACCAGCAAGAACAACTTTACTTTCTACGGAAAAAGGAAGCTATTTTCTTGATTTTGACTGGTATTTGGGATTAAATTTACGTCAACTTTAAGCATGTAACACAGCAAAAGTAGATGTGTACACCATTGTAAAGGCTACAACAAGGGGAATTCATTGAACGTACAAGATTAAAGACCAATCTATTTTGGGAATGTTTGGGAAGTTTACTTCTAGAGATGGAGAAATCCAATGATCTTATTACTCCCAACTCCCTTACTCCCGGTTTTATAAACTGATGAATGAGTTTGACCAAGGACAACTTGCAAGTTTCATTCATCATCCAATGCAAGTGAATGGTCAATTTCTCAACAACTTCAACCAAATGGTCAAGATTTGTGACAGTTGTCAAGCAGGACAGGAAATATACCACGTCTTCTATCACAAGCTGGTTGACTTTCTGAAGCATTCAAAACGAAGTTATGATATCCTTCTAAGAGATTAGCCAGAAGTGCAAATCCATTAGCACTTCTTGCGGCTGCTCAACCATGTTCAGATAACTACTATCAGGAACCAAAACCTCAAAGATCGAGTGCACCATCATACATGCAATCTTCTTCCAAACGACCAAGTGCGTCTACCAGACACAAAGGCAAAGAGATCGCCAAACCAGTTACTCTCCTCAATCTGAGTCCGTTTCTGAGGAAGACAGTGATCCAGAACAAGCTCCGGAGGATAAGGATATGCAAAAAGAACTTGGCACTCCATGCTAAATATTATAAGAACTGTACAAACTACCAACACCAACCTTAGAACTTCATTCAAACTCCAAGAACAAGACTGAAGATACCAAACCAAGGTATAATAATGACTATCAGTCAAGGCATTTTGGAATCAAAAAGGACATTCACATTGCTGGGCCAAGGGAATCAGTAGGCATTCCGGTATGCAAAAGACTGGATACAGTGCTTTACTGCAGGGATTTGGACACTATGCCAGGAAATGCAGGAAGGCCAAAGCGGGTAAAGACTAACGCGTATCACACGGATAAGAAGCGGATGCGTGCAAACAAGCTGACAAGGTGTTCCACTTCAAGCTGAGCAAGCTGATTGGCTAGAAGACACGGATGAAGGAAATTGATGAACAAGAATTGGAAGCACATTACAGTTACATGGCAAAGATTCAGGAGGTCTCACCTGCGGAATCAAGTTCAACTGATACGCCATTGGAACAGGTACAAAACCATGATGAAAATGATGTGTTTGCCAATGTGAGACGACATTCTGAGCAACCTGAATCCATTAACGACACATATGTTTTGGAGAAGGATGATAAGCAATGACATTCCTGATTCATCAAATATATGTACTAATGATAATCAGGTTGATCAAAATGCGTCTGAATGTGTTGATGAGCGTGTTGCGCTTGCTAATTTAATTGCTAATTTGACTCTTGATACTGAGGAAAACAAAATGATTATAAAGCAATTAAATAAAAGTAAACCATCAAGACTCAAGAACTAAGGCTGCCAAAACTAACCTTGATAGAGCTATAGGGCTCGGTGAGGCTACAAGCATTCGGATATTCTAATTGCACATCAGACAAACAGAGTGAGCTTGAGAATACACTGCACTTAATGACCTAAGCGAGTGAGTATAAAATACTTCTAACAAAGTTAAATGACACTCTAGGAACGATTAGCTCTTAAAGACATTGACATTAAAAGAGGTTTAAAACAAAACCTATGAAATTTCAGTTGTCCAATCAAAACACGAGAGCTAGTCAAAAAGGAGTCTGTTACTAGGTCACAATTTGAAAGGTCAAACCTCACAATAGAAAACTAAGGTTATTCGATTTAAAGTTAAGGAAGGAAAAAACATTGACACATGATTGAAATGGACATACACATAAAGTTTTTAAATGAAATTCTTTATAACGAAATCCACAAGTCAG
Source organism: Tanacetum coccineum (assembly GCA_026074375.1). Lineage (NCBI taxonomy): Eukaryota > Viridiplantae > Streptophyta > Magnoliopsida > Asterales > Asteraceae > Tanacetum > Tanacetum coccineum. Next base: position 111,618 of record BQNB010000786.1, read on the forward strand.
TCAAGACCATTACACATGTTTAGCACCCAATGCGCAACGTATCATGGTAGATCAAACCTTGCTAATCAAAGTACCTCAAGAAAGCTCAATCTGATAAGCTTCGGTTAGTAATGAGATCCCATAATACTTTTGATCCTGCAAACAGATTTGCCCCCAATGGGGAAAGACACATGACTCTTAAAAGGAGAGTAGATCAAAAATTGATCAAAGACAAAGTAAAACCGTATAAATTACACATATCAACAACAGTCTTTATGAAACTATCAACCACCATACCAAAGCCTATCTTGATCAGATTGAACGCGCTAAAGATGTTAGGAAACAATGTGGAGAAAAACGTTTGTTTAGGACAAAACCAAACATTGCTAAAACGTTGGCTTCTACCCAGGTCCTAAATCCATTAGTAAAAGTAGACTACTTTATAACGAAATACAAACAACTTCAATTCATTTATAACAATTTGTCAACAAACCTTGGTCTAATCATACTATATGCATTTTCCTAACCCACTGCCAGTAGTATGGAATTTGAATCAAAAATCGTTATTAATGCCTCTTTCAGACAAAACTATACTGGATATCATTGGTTTTAGTCATGAACTCAAAAAGAAATGAATGACGATTGTGGAGTACGTAAATCCCTTAAAAAGAGCATGACGAACTTGAATCAAAAAGGCTGATTTTTCAAACATATATGATCTACTTCTCGAAGAGTTGTGTCTAAAAAGGTTACACATGTTCATCGTTGCATTCTCTGTCGATTTAAATGCCTAATACTGAATTGCAATGCTTATACTTCAAAAGTCAAACAATATGAATCCTTGCAACAAAAGCTTCGAAACAAACGAAATCTGTTAACAAAGAAGTTCATAATAATTTGTTAAAAAGTTTTGCTAAACTTGAAAAACACTCAATTTCTCTTGAACTCTCTTTACAACATTGTAAAGAACAGATGAAAAACAACCCAGTTTGCAAAGAAAATGCTTCAAATGTATTTCTGAAAAGAAAGAACAAGATCATGAAATACAGAGGATTGAAAGATCAAATCAAGACAAGAACATGGTAAAATAATTAAAGAAACTCATTCGGTAACAAAAGGAAGTCCTGTGGAAACTCAGTTTGATAAACCATCTGTTGTCGAAACAACCAAACGCCTCAAATCAAAATATCAACGGAATTCTCAAAACCATCATTTTTAGGAAAACCGACCTTAAAAACCTTTTTCAAATTTCTCACTGAAATAGAATTTTCAATACGAAACAGTCGTTAAATGAAAAACTAATGTGTCGGATGGTTTAATTAAACAAGTCACTCAACAGAATTTGCCTCAGAATAGAAACCAAGCGGTTCAAAACACAAATGTGCTTAAACCAGGAATGTTTAGAATTGCCTCCACCACAACACAGACTAAAACACCACAGTTGCCTCAGCATTCTTGGAATACTAATCCTCAAATGACCTAAACTTCAGGAGTAATTCACAGTACTAGTGTAGCAGACCACCAGCTTAAGAGCTATAAAAGGAAACAGAAAAGGTCGTGCCAAACATTAGTCAAAGTGAAGTATACAACAAAGAAGGAAGTAGAAGACCAACATAGGATTTCAGTATTTCTAAGAAAAACAAAGTCCGGTACTGCGTGTAATGACAGTTCAAACTCCAGAACTTCGAATGTAAATGCTGTTTGTGCAGAATGTGGAAAATGTGTGTTTAATTCTAATCATGATGCTTGTGTTTCTCGATACTTGAAAGACGTGAATGCTAGAGCTAAGAAGCCTAACGCATAGCCTATTAGTGCTAGTAAACCCAAGAGAAAAGCGAACAAATCTGTTGCCACACCCCATAAGAAAACAGTTGCATCAGAGACCACTATTCAAATCCAAGAGTTACTATAAGAAGTTTTGTATGAGATACAAATCAAATCATGAATGGAAAAGTGGATAGCTAAGAGATGTCCATCATGTTTTATTCATGGAAACATCAAAAGCCCTCTTAGAACCAAAAGGATTATGGATCCTAAAATCAAGAAAATGATGTACATCAAATTATTAAGTCCCACTATAGACATTGTCTCTAGGATTACTAATGTCTTGAAGATAATCAAACTCATTGGATCCAATTTGTCCATATTCCATCGTCCTACTAATTCTCTTGCAGATTGTACAACTCCATCCTATTCATTGTTGACTCTGGATGCACAAAGCACTGACGGCAATCTTAACTTTGTGTAATTTTGATGGAAGAAATTTCTGGGTACTGTTCGTTTTGGAAATGATCATTTGCTTCTCCTATTCTTGTTATGAGAGCTGATTCAAGGACGTCACGATTAAACGTTTTATATATTTCTCGAAAGGCCTCAATCACAATCCTTTTCCTCTGTTGTTCATTTCTGTGATGCTGATTTGGCAAGGTTGCTGTTCAGGAAATCTAACATGTTTGTGAGAGATCTTCAGGGAAACGATTAACTAACTGGAGTCGTGGATACAAATGTTGATTAAATATTAATTTAAATGGAAATCATAAGCAAATTAATGCAGATTAAAAAATTAACAAATTGAAGTTAAATTAACACTTAAATGATTTTAAAGAAAATTTAATACATTATTAAAACTCTTTAGTATAAATTTAATAGAATATTTTCAATTTTTTAGAAAACCTAACAATACGACAGAAGGAAAATAGAATATGAATAATATCATTAAAATAAAATATAACTATAGAAATTTAATTTATAGATTTTTATTTCTAAATATAAAGAATTAAAAATTAATTGACACTATTGGCTAATGAATAATTTCAAGAACCCTGAATATAAACTATAAAACTGAATTCAAAGTATAAATAAACGTAGATCTCTACACAATAACTCTCAAAGAAACAACTTCATGAACTCCAATCTGTTCATGGCAAAAGCTTTCATCACCCAACTCAAGCATGGTTATGGCATCGAAGCTTTCTCTCATACTGACTTCAGATTACATCACCTACTCACAAAGAAAGATGTTGTGACAGGCTTACCCAGTTGAAATATGTCAGGGATCTACCTTTGTCATCTTGTAAATGAGTAAGCAAAAAGAAGTTCATTCAAGACAAAAGCATTCCTAGTTCCAAAGGAAGGCTTAAATTTGCGTCACATGACATGTGGTGGTCCAATGCGAGTTGCAAGTGCATTAATGGAAGAATAATAATTCTGTGATTGTTGATGACTATCAAGATACTCCTAGGACTCCTTTTTCTACGATCCAAGGATGAAACACAGAAGTTCTCAAAGACTATTCTCAGGATGATTCAACGCAATTTCAAGCTCCAAGTTATTCCTGGTTCGTACTGACAAGAGGCAAAACGGATTCTTGGAACAAGACACTCCAATGCCTATTCAAAGAAGAAGGAATTGAACATCAACATCCCACCTCCTCGAACACCTGTACATAATCGCTTTGTCGAAAGACGCAAACCGTACTCCTGGTTGAGGCTGATGCTCGAACACTGCTTCAGCTTCTAAGCTTCCTTATCATATTTGGCTGAGCAGTTGCAACCGCATCTAACTCAGAACCGATCAAATCATCATATCACTATGGAAAGACGGCATATCACATCATCAATGAACAGGAAACCTCTCAATAAAACATCTTCAAAGCTTTGGTTCACTTCTTACAAACTGTAGATGGGAACAATCTGGATAAGATGAAAGAAAAAGGGGAAACCAAGTGTCATGTGGGATAATTCTAACTCAGGCGAAGATATCTTGTTTACAATAATAACACGCTTTGATAGTTTTGAGTCCATTCATATCATTTTTTGATGAAATCAAGGAAATGATTGTCTGATCACAACAGTCAGACCCTCGGCCACAACGACAATGGAGATTGGCTCTGTTAAAATGTCAGCTTCAGGCCCTGAGAGAGTAGGGTGTTAAGTGCGTTCTCCTCAAGGACAAAAGGCGTCATATTATGACCAACTCTACCTCAGCGCCCCAAGACAAAATGTTTGTCCTCAAGCAGAAAAAGACAGATTCGTCACATCAAGGTTTAAATTTCTCTTCAGTCCTTTACTTGATGAAATATACAATCCAACATCATATAAACGTCCACAAGCTGAGGAAAACAACAATGATCAAGCACCGAATGCATCGTTTCAAGAAGCTGAATTTGTCAATCCTTTTTGTACACGGGTACAAGAAATTGGTGATCTCCCTCACTTAGGCAACATTGATAATACCGATGTGCCATTCATTTCAAACCACTAAGTCATGATTACAGATGGACCCAAGATTCATCCATTAGAACAATTTCGTGGAAATTCCAACCATGCAGTTCAAACAAAGACGACTTCTTGCCACAGATCCTGAAATATGTATGTTCGCACTCATCGTGAGTATTGCTGAACCGATAAACATTAAGGAGGCAATGATGATCTGCATGGATCGAAGCAATGCAGGATTGAACTTCATCATTCGACAGACGAAAAGTCTGGAACTAAGTCGTCAAACCATTTGGCAAGATGATTATAAAGCCTTAAAGTGGTTATGGAAGAGACAAGAAGGATGAAATCAGACTGTAATTCACAAAAATCACGACTTGTGCTAAAGGTTATCTCAGGAAGAGGGTATTGATTTGAAGAAATCATTTGCTCCAGTTGCTCGCTTGGAAGCTTGTTTCGGAATTTTGTTGCGAATTATACGAACCCGCCGTCTATTTAATATTCCGTTAAGGCAACACACAAGTAAGGTAGTATGAAGACTATTACAAGGCCCCTAAGAGTATATTAAATGCATGTGAAATATATTAAAAGTCGATAAACCATATAAGGGGCAAGGTAGTATGAAGACTGTTACCCGATGGTATCATTTCTACACAATCATGTTTTCCTAGACATATCAACAGCGATACAGACAAAAGCTGGTTTTCTAAGGCCTAACATGCATGTCCATCACAAGAAGAAACACCACTAAGATCTACATTCTAGGTTTCATACAATCATAAATAAACACAATAGGAGGCTTAGCCAAGCATGTTATAAATAAAGCAAGAACATATAAGAACCACACAACAAGACATATTGAATGATTAAATAAGTCTTACTTGATTAGAACATGAATTGAAGGAAGTACCCTAACAGCTGCTAAACAAACTAGGGTTCGTACCCTCTTTTTCTTCTAAAGTTACACACTTAAAACCCTAAAATCGGATTTGTATGTATAGGGAAATCGCTGTGACGGCGTCGCGTTTTAATCGTGACGCCGTCGTGCAAGAATATTCTAGATAATGGGCTGGATTGTGCGGGCTGACGCCGTCGCGATATCTTGTGACGCCGTCGTGGTAGGATTTGTGACGGCGTCACGTGTAATCTGTGACGCCGTCTCCAGCTTCTAAGGAGAAATTCTTAAGCAATGTTGGTGTAGGTCCGTAGTCTCATCCGTTTCTTCTCCAAATAAGCCCAAGTCACGTGTATTTCCTCCAAAATGCCTTCCAAATGCTAAATACCTGAAAAAGAACGATTAAGTACCTATTTTGGGCATAAATGCACGATTTAGGGGGTTAAACGACCCTGAAAAAGTGTATAAAATGACACCTTATCATTTCATCAAACATCGAATTGTAAATAATTTTTGAAAAAAGAAAAATACAAAAATATAAAATCTATAAAACCAAATAAAAATAGTAAATTTTAAAAACAAAATACAAAATCAAAAAATTCCAAAAAGAATCTTCTCGACATGTCTCTTGGAATCGATAACATTTACGTCCCTAGAAATGTCGATTAATATTGACACGGGTGTGTAAATGAAGTTCGAGCAAGAGTTCAAATGTTTCAAAACATATCATTTCTAAATTTCTTAATGACTTATGTGCAAATCAGTACATAACCCGGACTTCAAATTAAGGAAAGTTTATCTATAAAGGTAACTTATCCTAACAACGAGAAAAACAATTTTCTTGGACTTAAGCAGTTTATACAAGACATTCAAAGTTTTAAGCTCAAGAAAGGAAAGTGTACGCTTCAGTGCGCTTATCCTTAGCGTTAGAAGAGAAGTCTTCTAACATGTGGTGTTTTCAAAAGTTGAACACAATTTTTTAAGAATTTCTCAACGACAATTCAAAATCTTTCAAAATTGTGTGTTCAACACTCCATTCCTCACAAATCTTTCAAAGACGATCATTTTATAATCGTGGTATCATATTTATAAATGAGTCAATTTTTAAGGGGGGGTTCGAAAACCAAAGTTTTAATGTTTTTGGATACATCTTCTCACAACAATTCTTATGTATTCAAAACATTATCAAAAATCTCTTTATAACAAATCAATGGTAATAATGACATAACTTACTTTTGAATGTTTGTTATAAAATGATCTAGTGTTTGAGCACAATTTTTCAAGAATTTTTCAATGAAATATCATAATCTTTCAAAATTGTGTGCTCAACATTGTCTCACCCTCAATTTTATATCTAATTTACAAATTGGTGTCATTTTTATTGGTGTCAAACATATGTAAAATTGAGGGAAAGCAAAAACACAAAACAAGTTCTACATAATTCATGCTGAAACATTTCTCTTCCCATGAAGTTTTCAAGACTAATTTTAATCACTTGGTATTTCAAAAACTAAGTGACTTAGTATTTAAAATAATGGGAGAAATGTGCTTAAAATATGATTTAAAGAAATAATAAGTGATCAAAAGAAACAAAGTGCTTTTTACTTCTACCCTCATGTGCGAAACACTTTCATTTATCGATGCACATGTGTAGGGAGAGTTTTTCACAAGATGAAACTTTCAAAGTGTCAAACATTTTGATATTTTATCAAACACTTTGATTGATTTTCAATAGTTTTATGGTTATGATCTTATACCCAACACCCTATTAATTCACGATGATTATGAAGTTATAAGGTGGTTAGGTTAGGTATTAGTCCAATGATCCAACCAGAATCAGAGGGATCTACCTAAGAACACTCCATAGTTAGAAATAGCAGTTCTTAGGTATGATTTGGAGAAGAATGAGAAACAGGAATAATGTTGACTAAGGCATGAGCTAACACTGGAACAATCACAACAAGGTGTTAGTAATGACGTTTTGGTAAACATTGAAGGGGTTAAAGAATGAAAAAGAAATGTAAGGATAAAGGGTGTAAAGAAAGAAGCCCTCCATACAACTTAAGGCAGAAATCGAGTCAATATATATGCTATCAATCTTCACAAAGATGAATTTTGGTATTGAAGAAAGACATCATGGACCCAGTTATGCACTACATAACCCTTCCCAGCCATTTAAGTTTCTCTCAAAATATTCTTATCTCATTTGTCATGAAGATCAACACGACTTCTATTGACTTTCTCACTCTGAGTTAGTTGATATTGAATAGGTGACAGTCTGCTTCAGCCTCTGATTACTAAAGCCAAAATACACAAATCGAGTATAGAGCCAAAAAGATCAATCTATAAATCTCATTAGGATACATTTCATGATAAACACTTGTTGTTCAACATCTAGAACACAAGTGATAACAAAGAGTCCTACGCATTATCCTTGTGATTTTGCCAGAACATCAGAGTGATACTCTTTAGTATTCATAGTGATGATGGAAATCCTTCCAGTTGCGAGATTCTATATGAATCAAACTTGTGATAACTGGATATCGATTTTGGTCCAGTAGAATTGATGAGTGAATCAGTTAGACTCAATCAGTAAGATAGTAACTAACTGATTCACTCTTATCGTGTTGTCTGCTTTGAGACGTTTCGATAAAGAGAACAAGCAAGCATGGTGAATCTAATACATCTGTGTTAGAGGATCTTACACTTTAAGCTAGAAACCCTGTCAAGGAGATTCTTCCAAATTGAATCAACCTGATCACAGGTCGGTTCTCACGGAACCGGAGGTTATTGAAAGACTTCCGCTACTCTGATTTAAAGCTTTCAAGATAATGCAAAAGTATGAGCATGTTGGTCAAAGACACAAGAAAGTATGAGCATGTTGGTCAAAGACATAAGATCGCAAGATGGCTTAGCCGATCGCAAAGCATGAAGGAACAAGCCTACAACATATAACGAAGACAAAGACCAAGAACACTCGAGCTTAAATGACAAAAGCAATCTCACTAATCTCATGAAGAAGTGTCATCAATGAACTCACTTCGGGGGAGATTGTTAGCCTCAATTTATTGAGTCGAACAAGGAAGCTCGGTCACTCTACGATGGAGCTTCGGTCTTTAATTAGTTAATGTTGTAACAGGATAATATCGGGAATCGGGCTCGATAGTTAATCTAATATTGTATATGTTTCGGGTTTAATCCCAAGCAAAACCCGAGCCCGGGTCCTAGTTAAATATCCCGCGCGTCACTTTTAAGTGTCGGGGGTATATAAGGAACTTTTCCACTTGGAAAAGTAAGTTGTTCAAGTTGTTCAAAATATCTAATAATATCTTTTCTCTTTTCTCTCTCAATTCTCTCTCTACTTTCTCTCTCAAGAACAACTCTCTCTTTCTCATTTCTAGTTCTGATTTCGTGATCGATTGCGTGAAGTGAAGTGTTAACGGGATCCTACATAGTATTACACCCAAAAAGCCTTTATATGTTGTTTTATTAACTAACTACACTGGTTAGTTAAATCCCCGTATAAACCATTTGTTTACTCTCATCTTAAGAGTAAGATACCCCAAAAAAACCAATAGATCAAATCCTTTAGGAATTACACCAACTGTTTGTTTTGTTACACCTTTATACCTTAGCCTACCCTGTTAGATTAAGTTCATTTATCAGTTGCTAGTTGCTTAAAGTATAAAGTATGCATTTCTCAAGTCTTGTGTCAATTTCTATCTTTGGTACAGTTGAGAAGAAATTTGCACATTGCAAATGGGAATGTATAAAGTAGTCAAAACTCGTGTATTTTTACTACTAACATAATTATTGGTACATCTGAAGAATGAAGAATTATCGACGGAATTATCCGGAGTTATTATGATCGTGAAGATGGTGAAATTACACCGAGTTTCGTAGTTACTATAAAATCGTAACAAAAAAGAGGAGGAAAGTTTGGAGATAATCGTTTCGCAAAATCTTAGACCAAAAGAATTATATGAAGAATCGATTATTCGTTGACACGTCTATAAGTCAACGATGTAAAGTTTTGTATAAAGTGGTAGATATCACCACTTGCCTTGTAAAAGTATGTAAAGTATGGGATGATTGGGAAGTTGACAGTTACGGAAACGCCAACTCAGGTTGTTGGTTTTTATCTATGATTAAGACGTGTATAAATAGTTGTGTCTTTTTCATGGTAACGGTCGAGAAAAAGTGTCTAGCAACTTGTATCTTGGACCTAGTCTATTTGTTTTGCAATTTTTATTTAACAACAATTTATTTCCCTTTCCTAATCATTAACCATGTGTTTTATGCGAATGAGGATGTGATCGAGCATGCATGTCTATTTCGTCGTTACGGCCATGTATCCATGTTTCAGCTGCCTTGTTGGTTTATTACTATTAGTGAAAGTTAGAAGATCCCTACCCTATATCATTCTATATCCTAACCCTTGGTTAAACTCGAATGAGGATGTGATCTAACACACATGTCTATTCCGTCGTTACGGCCATGTATGTGTGCTTCAGCTGCCTTGTTGGTGTGGTACTTTTGGTGAAAGATTGTAGAATGATCAACCCTAAGCCTTATAATAAAAACCCATTTTACCTTTATAAACTTGTTACTCCTTAGCTCTAGTGGTGGAGATGTGTATCCTTGCCAAGCCTATGATAGAATACTCGTCACGACCGAGCAATTGAGCGAATTAGTTACATGTTACCACATAGATTAGTTGAGTGATTTGAGTGTTTTCATCTTCCTATTTCGTGAGGTGTTTGGTTGTGTACTTGTAATAGATCAAATAAATGCTTAAACGGAAAAATCCTTAGGGATACATTTTTATAAACTTCTAAAGGCTACTTGAGGACAAGTAGGATTCAAGTGGGGGGATATTTGATGACATCAAATAACGTCTATTTTATAGCATCATTTATCCCATGTAATTAACCCATTTTGTATAATTATTGCAAAGAATTGTTACTTAATCGTTCATATTTGAGAATTGCAGTAATTATGGAGTACTTGGTGAAGATTGACTAAAAGGCACGCATTCTGGAGCTTAAACGAAGATATTTTGAAGATTACTGTTTTGACTACCAATACGCCGTATCCATCAAGGAAGATACGGCGTATCTGTGCCTGCACTCACCAAAGACCACGAAGGAATGAAGATTAATACGCCGTATCCAGGAAGACCAATACGCCGTATTCAAGCTATATGGGAATAAAATATTCTGGAAGATATCAAACGTGGTCCCTACTCTAAGAAACCCCCAATACGCCGTATCCAACACATTGGATACGCCGTATCGAAACCGACTTCAGACCTTATAAATAGAAAACTCAAAAATGAGTTTTTAGTGTGCTAAATCATATTCTCGATACCTAAACCATAAAAGTTGATTTTCAGAGGAGAAAAAGAGCAGAAGAGGTCGAGCAACGCGATTAATTCCATAGGAGACAACGTGTAATTTCTTATACACTTTTAATCATTCAGTTTTTGGTCTCATTCGTTAACTCGGTTAGTTTACCTTAGCTAAATCATTACTCTTGTATTAATTATGATGTTTGAAGGCTAATACCTTCGGGTATTAGCCATTGTTATGAAGATCTTAATGTTTGGTTTGTTTATCTCGATTTATTAATTTATTGTTGAATTGCTTGTTTATGTTTATCAATATACTTGTTTACGTGCTTAAGTATGCGACCTATCATTCAACAAGGTCTAGTCCTACATATTTAATGCGCTGCAACTTCAGTGTTGTTTGGGCGTAGGCTAAGAGTCCGAGATAGCTCTCCATATTGCAATTTATATATCTAGAATCATAGGATCACAAATATTGACCTATCTTCACCCTTTGATTGTGAGCTAAGTTAAGCCATAAGGTTACCTTGGTTTTAACGAGTACGTTCTGATCAATTGGTAAAGACTCAAACAGTGGACTACTAGTATATAAAGAGTCGTTAAGCAGTAAGTGGGTAAAGTCTCTATGAGCTAGGGTTTAACAAGATCACCATTGCCTTAATCCCTAAGATAGATTATAATCAGCAAATAAGGATGCTTTATGCAGATGCGTTTAATTGTGACAGAATTCTATATGTCTTGGTCTTAGGAAGAAGTCCCGCCTAAGTCTTAAGAATGATATGCCGCTTCAAGATAAGTGATCATTACACTAATAAACAAACCAACGTTCTAATTAGATTAATAATGGTTAATACAGTTTTCTTATATTTGGCTAGACCGCTCTTTTATCTTCTGTTAATTTGCTTACGTGGGTTAAAGTGTCTTGAATTGGTTTTAGTCACCACCAAACCTGTTCCAGTCTCTCAGGCTGAAAACCCCCATTTTCCATTAGATTTAGGTTTAACATAGGTTTAGCATAGGTTTAACATAGATTAGACTAACTTAGATTAGAAAAACCAAAGTATTAATAAATTGAAAGTGTTCCTCGCTCTTAGTGATCGACACCCTACTTACCATGAAACTCCCATCGATCGGGTACACTGCCCGTTAAAGTGTTGTTTTAGGATAAGTCGGCTAAATATAAATTTAAAACTTGGTAATCAATAAATTGACCCTACACGACAGCACATCAGGTTTTTGGCGTCGCTGATGGGGAGTGAGAATTAATCTTGATTTTTATTTGATATTTTCGTTTTTAGATTAGATTAGGTCTAACCCTCAAGAATAGTGTAATTTAGATTAGTGTATAATTCTTTATATTATGTATATTTGTGTGTTTAATTGTTTGCGTATTTAATTATTTTTCATAATACACTGTTCTGATCGATAAACCGATACGGCGTATCCACTTCCATTGGATATGGCGTATCCAACTTTCTATCCAATACAACGTATTTATTTAAAAAGATTAATACGGCGTATTCAGTTCCAATGAATACGGCGTATTGACTATCTGATACAGTAACAGATCTGATTTTTCGCATTTAATTTTCGTATATATGTGTTTTCTTTCTCCTGAGCCCATCCTACTGATTGTTTATCCCTTGTTTCAGGTTGTGTATGACAAGAAGTTCGACTAAGGAACTATTTACATCTTTCAAGGACCCAAAACGAGAATTTTGATCATTTAGGAAGCACTTCAAGACACTAAGTCTTGACGAATCGAGATCGTCTGATTTTGATCTATTTTCTGACCAAGAAGAATATTCAGAGGAAGAAGTTGCGGAAACAATGGCAGAAACTATGGAACAATACATGAGCAAAACTTGAGCTGACTATGGATCGGGAATTGCTAGGCCTAAGATCGAGGACAAGGATAGTTTTGAATTGAAAGGCCAATTTCTCAAGGAACAACGTGACAACACCTTTAGCGGTTCAGATCATGAAGACGCGAACGAACATATTGAGAAAGTTCTTGAGATCGTGGACTTATTCCACATCCCAATATTACTATAGAACAAGTGATGCTTACAGCCTTCCTTATGTCCTTAACTGGAGCCGCAAGTCGATAGCTAAGAAATAAACCGTCTGGTTCGATCACAACTTGGGAAGATTTGACGACAAAGTTTCTAAGCAAATATTGCCCACCTCTTCGTACTACAAAAAAATGGAGGATATCAACAACTTTCAGCAAGAACCAGATGAAAACCTCTATTAAGCTTAGGAGCGATTTAAAGAACTCTTGATGAAGTGTCCTCAACATTATTTAACGGATATGCAGGAGGTAGTTTTGTTCTATAATGGATTGGATGTTCCAACTAGACAAATTCTTGATTCAAGAGGAGCCATACCATCAAAGACTGCTGCAGATGCTAAAGTAGCCATCCAAGAAATGGCTGAATAATCACAAAAATGGCACAATGGAACATTAAGGACCAGAAGTACTGAAACTTCTGACGGATTAGCAACTATACAAGCACAACTCAACAATCTTGGAAGAGAAATCAAGAAAGTGAATGAAAAAGTTTATGCTGCTTAAGTAGGGTGTGAACAATGTAAAGGTCCCCATTACACCAAAGATTGTCCACTCAAGGAAGAAGGGAAAACCCCCGAAGAAGCTTACTACACATAATTTGGTGCACCTTTTCAAGGAGGGGGATATAGAGCAACTGCTCTAGGATTCTATCAAAGGAACAATGCGAATCCTTTATACCAAGAACGAAGGCAGTCTATGGAAGATACCCTAAGCAAGTTAATGAGTGAGTTGGTGAAACGACATGAGGAGAACTCCAATTTGATCAAAGAAATCCAAACTTCAACGGATGCTGCCATAAGGAACCAAGGAGCATCGATTAAAACTTTGGAGATCCAAATCGGGCAAATGAGCAAGGTCCTACAGGAAAGATGATTTGGAAGTTTACCGAGCTCAACTAAAACTAACCCAAGAGACCATGTCAAGTCGATCTCAACTATTATTAAAGCTGATTCAAGCTCGATACGCCATATGGGATCCTCCCAATACGCCGTATCCAAAAGACAGAACCATTCACTAATGTACAAGACAAAACAAACGACAATTCTGTTTCCAAGTCGTTTGAATGGTTACTACTGTGAAGAAAAGAAAGGATCATATGGACCACAATTTTCGGAAGCTTACTCATATGGAGCTTCACATAATTCCATACCTAGAAAGGAGAAAGACCCAGGGAGTTTCACTTTACCTTGCTTTATTAATAATGTTTGCTTTAATAATGCCCTTGCTGACTTAGGAGCTAGCGTAAGTGTCATGCCTCTCTCGACCTACCTTAACTTAGGATTAGGCGAATTAGCTCACACTAAGTTGACAGTTGAATTAGCAGATAGGACTGTGAAATATCCAAAAGGAATTGCTGAAAACATGCTAGTAGGTATTGGTAAATTTGTTTTCCCTGTAGATTTTATAATTCTTGATATGCCCGAGGATATCAAAGTGCCCTTGATCCTCAGAAGACCATTTTTGTCTACCGCCCATGCTAAGATTGATGTTTTCAAAAGGAAGATTACTTTGAGGGTTGGGGAAGAGAAAATAATTTTCAAAAGTGTTAAACCTGCTAGTAGTTTAATTAAGAGGGTCTACATGCTAAGCTTAAGAGAAAGAATGGAACTTGATTTAGAAGCTAGGCTAATGGGAGAGACTTTGGTGTTGAATAGATCATTAGACCCTTTCTTTGAGGATTACATAGAACTAAACGATCTTAATGTACCATTAGAGCTTAGAAGAGATCAAGTTGATGATTTAATGCCCACCATTGAGGAAGGTGAGGTAGTTGAGGAATTTAGAGCTAGGAATGATGCTAGAATGGTTAGCAAAATTTTTGGATATCCTAGTGATTGCGACCACGATAAGAAGATCCGTATGGATTGTGCCTACAACTTTAAGTTCTCTTGCATGATAGGTTTTGAATTTTTACATGCTAATTTTTCCCTATATTGTACGTCAATGTAATGTCCAAAAAGTTTCATAACTCTATAATGAAGGATAAAATGGAATACAAGGGAAATAATGTAGTCAGAGCCTTAATGAACATACCTATCTTTGTTGGAACTTTTTCTATCTTAACAGATTTCGCAGTTTTAGAAGATATGGATGCTTAAAGTGATGAAGGAATGGGCGATGTTATTTTTGGTGAACCGTTTTTAAGAGAAGTTGGGATTAATGCAAAATGGGTTGAAGGAATGATTACCATTCAAAATGGTAATGAAGAAGTTACTTACCAAATGGTGCGATCACATCCGAGGTTTAAACACCACACTAATGAACAATGCAACAAGATCCCACCATTACTGAAGGTAAGTGAAGAGGATAAGATGAATGGAATCTCGCACTTATATCAAAAACTTAAGGGGTTCTACAAAGGAGTTTTAAATCTAAGACCCAATTTTATCCGAGTACCGTCAATGGAATAATGGCTCACACGCGGGCACATAAGTGTGCATGAGATGGAATGAAAATAAGGAAGGAAAAAGTCTAACTTAAAGACTAGCTGAAACAAAAGTTCTTCCCTGGAGACAACCTGGAATGTTATTAATTTTTATCGAGTCTGTCTTCCCAGACATCGATACGGCGTATCCGCTCAATACCATACGGCGTATTGAATGTCTGGATGTTATCAGTCCTTTATTTTTATGCACTTTTAAAAATATTATTTTCAGTTCTGTCAATACGGCGTATTCATGCACATGATACGGAGTATTCAAAAGACTGACTCGTATTTAGATACTTTTTACAGGTTTCTTAATACGGCGTATTCCAGTTTATGAAAGAAATATCGACGAATATTGGTGGAGAATTTACAAATCTGGAGATCTTGAAGTGTTGGAGTCTTGAAACTTCAAGGCGGCTGTTCAACAAAATCTTGCTCATAAACTCAACATGGAGAATCTACCGAGCAAAATATCAGGGGAGTTTCTCATTCTAATTCTTTTTAATTTCCTATTTTTAATTTTTTATCTATACAATGAGGACGTTGTATAATTCAAGTGGGGGAATAGAAATTAGAATGATACTTGTCCTATTTTTCACACTAAAATGTTTAAATTATGCTCAAATTTAAAAAAAATTCAAGCATACTTTTTTGAAATTACTTGATAAATAACCCGCACACAATAACCCTTGTTAGATATTGTGAGGATTTAACCTTATCCGTTTCCAAATGTTTACCCAAATTCCACAAAAATATGAGTGTGCCGGTGATGTTGTAGACTTTAGAACTTGACTTGGTATATCTATTCAAGACAACAATAATGAGTACTATGGATTTAGATGGAATAACTTGTTTAAATTGGTAAATTTTTAGGATTACACCCAAAAAGCCTTTACATGTTGTTTATTAACTAACTACACTAGTTAGTTAACCCCCGTATAAACCCTTTGTTTACTCTCATTTTAAGAGTAAGATACCCCTAGAACAACCCGTAGAGCCAATCCTTTAGGAATTACACCAACTATCTGTTTCGTTACACCTTAGCCTACCCTGTTAGATTATGTCCATTTATCAGTTGCTAGTTGCTTAAAGTGTAAAGTATGTATTTCCCGAGTCTTGTGTCAATTTTCTATCTTTGGTACGGTTGGGAAGAAATTTGCACATTGCAAATGAGAATGTATAAAGTAGTCAAAACTCATGTATTTTTACTACCAACGCAATTATTGGTACATCCGAAGAACGAAAAATTACCGAAGGAATTATCTGGAGTTATAATGATCTTGAAGATGGTAAAATTACACCGAGTTTTGTAGTACAGTGGTAGCAAAAAAAATCAGAATAATCGCAACAAAAAAAGAGAGAATGAAAGTTTAGAGATAATCGCAAGAGCTTATACCAAAGGAATTATATGAAGGATCGATTATTCATTGATACGTCTTAAAAATCAACGATGTAGAGTATTGTATAAAGTGGTAGATATCGCCACTTGTCTTGTAAAAGTTTGTAAAGTATGGGATGATTGGGAAGTTGACCGTTACGAGAACGCCACTTGTCTTAATCATGGTAACGGTCGGGAAAAAGTGTCTAGCAACTTATATCTTGGACCCAACTTATATCTTGGACCTAGTCTATTTGTTTCGTAATTTTTATTTAACAACAATTTAATTCCCTTTCCTAATCATTAACCATGGGTTTTACGCGAATGAGGATGTGTACGAGCATGTATGTCTATTTTGTCGTTCGGCTTGTTTAATAACTTGTACCTTATCTGTTTGGACCTAGTCTATTTGTTTCGTAATTTTTATTTAACAACAATTTAATTCCCTTTCCTAATCATTAACCATGGGTTTTACGTGAAGGAGGATGTGATCGAGCATGCATGTCTATCCCGTCGTTACGGCCATGTATGCATGTCTCAGCTACCTTGTTGGTGTGGTACTTTTGGTGAAAGATTGTAGAATGATCAACCCTAAGCCTTATAACAAAAACCCATTTTACCTTTATAAACTTGTTACTCCTTAGCTCTAGTGGTGGAGATATGTATCCTTGCCAAACCTATGATAGAATACTTGTCACGACCGAGAAATTGTGCGAATTAGTTACATGTTACCACATAGATTAGTTGAGTGATTTGAGTGTTTTCATCTTCCTATTTCGTGAGGTGTTTGGTTGTGTACTTGTAATAGATCAAATAAATGCTTAAACGGAAAAATCCTTAGGGATACATTTTTATAAACTTCTAAAGGCTACTTGAGGACAAGTAGGATTCAAGTGGGGGGATATTTGATGACATCAAATAACGTCTATTTTATAGCATCATTTATCTCATGTAATTAACTCATTTTGTATAATTATTGCAAAGAATTGTTACTTAATCATTCATATTTGAGAATTGCATTAATTATAGAGAACTTGGTGAAGATTGACTAAAAGGCACGCATTCTGGAGCTTAAACGAAGATATTTTGAAGATTACTGTTTTGACTACCAATACGCTGTATCCATCAAGGAAGATACGGCGTATCTGTGCTTGCACTCACCAAAGACCACGAAGGAATGAAGATTAATACGCCGTATCCAAGAAGACCAATACGTCGTATTCAAGTTATATAGGAATAAAATATTCTGGAAGATATCAAACGTGGTCCCTACTCCAAGAAACCCCCAATACGCCGTATCCAACACATTGGATACGCCACTTTCTATTCGAAACTAGATCTAAAATTAGAGCGAGCAAAGCCACAAAGTCTGAAACAAAGTTTTATTACTAAATCTGAACCACTAAGCTACAAATGATAAGAGAAAAGACATAAAGCAATCGATATCCAAAACATAACCTGGAAAAACTCTTTAAATCGTTCGAACCATCAACAACATCCCGAAATCATATTTCAACAAACCAAACGTTGCGATTCAAATTTAATCTCAAACTGTTACATACAATAGGAAATGAAATCTACATAATAGAAATTAACTAATCTATTCTACCTTACCTGCTACTCCTAATTTAAATCTAATCTACTCGAATGAAAGAAAATTAATAATAAAGATGGAAAAAAATGAAGATAAGAATACGTTGCTATCTATTCTACTCTAGAAAATTAAAACGAACAGTAGAAGAAAAAAAAGAATATAAAGGATAAAATATTTTTCTTCTCTTGTTGCGTTCCTTTTTATTCTCATTTTTTTGCGTCAAGTTAAAGCTATCCCATTTGCATTGGGCCTTTCCATCTTTTTTTTACTTGCTACCTGGGCCGAGTTTGTTAAAAAATTGTGTTGGGCTGATGTCATTCTTTCAAAATAGGCCAAGGCTTTAGCTTGGTTTTAATTAATTGTTGAGCCTTAAATAGATATGGGTCGGTTCGACCCATATAAATGGTGTCGGGTCAGCCCAATAAAAGATGAAAGCACCGTTTGACTCGAATTCTCGTACTCTTTCTAATGGCATGCTCGAGAAATATTAACGACTTCGTCTTGATCTCGAAAAACGCATAAACGTCTTCAAATCTTAACCGAAAGTCACCATTTTTGCTTTATTTTCAACCTTTTTTACCTGCAAGACATAAAAACACAAAACAAACATATTTGCAATATAATTAAGCATATTTTAGTATTTTAGTCTGTTTATTAGCATTTTCCGGGTACAAATGATGTGTGTTTTAGCACACATCAAATTCCCCCACACTAAGCCGTTGTTGGTCCCAAACGCAATGTAAACAAAACACGCCCGGAAATAAATAATTAAATCCCCTTTTAACTTATGACCCCTCACAATCAAACAAAAATAGAAAAGATCCATTAAGAAGGTTCAAAAATTATTTATTTTGAAAGCTCCCCCGTTTTGACCACTTATCAATTAATAGAATAAAAACTAAAATAAAATAATTTAAAATGCTTTAAGAACGGGAGTTCGTCATCCTCGACTTTTCACAATCCCCAAACCAAGCTTAAAACAAAATCACAGCCAAATATAAGATTAGATGCTAACACTACTCATAAATGTTAATTGTGTACGCATAGCTAGTTTTCGCTCCCTTATTCCTAAATTCTCTAAAGATTTTTATTATTATTATTGGCGACGAATAAATTATGGCTTTATTTTTATAAAGTATACCCGGTTTAGCCCATAATTAGTTTGAAATCATTTCCTAAAGAGACGATATGGTGAGAATGAGGTCCACATTAAGGTTCTAATTTCGCATGATTTAGGGGTTATCCTTTTTATTTCATCCGCAACAACTCAACTACGAGTCCAGAGACGGAGGCTTTATTTAGATAACCCCGGAGTTAAAATTTGGCTTTATTATTATTATTATTGCAATATTATTAAAACCCCCGGTCCTTTAAACAACTGTCACATCGGTATGCGAGCCGACCATGGTCCAGGAGTCTTATTTAGACCATGAGATCCTCGACCTTTTTAAAGGCTGCTACATCGAGAGCGAACCGACTAGATGCAGCAAACTTTTATCAGTCTTGTATTTTTTATTCTTACTATGGGCCTTCTTTTGAAGATTGTCACATCGGCAGCGAACCGACCAGTGACAATAAACTTTTATCAGCCCACAATTTTTATTATTATTATTATTACCTCCACCCTTTAAACGACTGTCACATCTGTATGCGAGCCGGCCATGATCTAGAAGTCTTATTTCGGCTTCGGTTTATTATTACATTATAGCCAAATTTCAAGTCCTGTGGTCTTTTAACAACTGCCACATCGGTATGTGAGCCGACCATGGTCCAAGAGTCTATTTCCCTACAACATTGACACAACCTCAATGTGTACCTTACTTTCACAAGAAGGAATCTCTATGAAGGGATCTAAACTAAGAATCGCAAAAACGAAAGCAACTTTATTTATTAACAATTATATAACGTTTATTAAGCTGATGGGAGCAAAAAGCCACAATTAACCTCTTAGCATCTAACTTATACTTTATCATTTTCCGTTCTTTGCAAAATTTTAAAGTTAAGCAAACGCTTAGTCTAAAAAGCTAAGGGAAATGCTAGAGTGCAACACTCGGTCAAGTCAAAAGCTACTTAGTTCTACAGGCCTACTTATTTCTATATTTTCATCATTTTTTTCATCATTTTTCACTTTTTTATATAAATTTCTATTTTTCTATATATATATATCATAATAAAACAACAATTTTAAAAAATTTGGTCAAAAATGGGGTTGCGTGGAACACCAGACAGGCAACTGAAACGATCAAATATTCGTAGAAATCCCCTACACTTAAAATGGAACATTGGCCTCAATGTTCAAAAATATCAGGTTTTACCCCCACACTTAGGAACGCAAAAGGCAAATGCAAAAAATTCCAAGTGTGAAAGGGGAATAACAACAGATATATATATATATATATATATATATATATATATATAAAAAATTCCAAGTGTGAAAGGGGGTAACAATACATATATAAATGATCAAGATCGAAGATTCCAATAAGCAGAAGATCGAAGACCGGATGATTGGAGGATTGAAAACAAGCACGGGTCTTCATGATCTTAAGGAATCCTGCAAAAACAGTACCACAAACCAAAGAAAGAAGCACGCCCCCACACTTGGGCTATAAAATCACACACTTATTTATTAAGAAAATAGAAAGAAGAAAAGACATGGGTTGCCTCCCGAGAAGTGCTTGTTTTTGTGCGAGTCTCTAGCTTGACTCTCCCCATATCATCGAGATATTAGGGTTGAAACATGTGGAAGAGCAAATCTCCATCAGACTTTTATTCAAGATGTTTAGATAAATATTAAAGCACATGAAAGTTCCACTCCGATGAGATACCACCGGCTCAAGACTAAAAACAGGAATTCTGGGGTCAAAAATGGTATCTTCACTCCCGGAGGAGAGAAGAAAAGGAGATTCCACCGGATAAGAGAAATAAGGAAGAAAAATTCGGATAACATATGTGAAGGAAAGATAATGGCGATCCTCAAAGGGTAATTTCACATATGTTGGAGAAATTTTTTTCTCATAAATCCCGGGGTCGAAAATTTTGACAATACTCTTCAAATCATCATTATCAGGTTCATCCTTTAAGCTCTTCAGGTCATGTTCAAAAAACACCTCAGGAGGGAGATTAGGGATAGTGTCATTTATAAGCAAACTTTCAAGATAGATTATATCTCCCTCCGAATCAAGTTTAACTAAGACCCGTCGAGGAAACGATTATTAAATTATAAAATATTTATTTTTTAATTCCGATTAATGGACAATGTAAAA
Source organism: Tanacetum coccineum (assembly GCA_026074375.1). Taxonomy (NCBI): domain Eukaryota; kingdom Viridiplantae; phylum Streptophyta; class Magnoliopsida; order Asterales; family Asteraceae; genus Tanacetum; species Tanacetum coccineum. The sequence continues at coordinate 132,799 of BQNB010000786.1, forward strand.
GAATTAAAACGTATGTTTACTTTATACTAGATTTTTATTTAATTAAGTTGTGATTTTCGAAAACGTGTCAATCTCGTTTGGTTTAATTATTTACTCCACTTGCTTTATAATACTTGCAAAGTATTATACATTTCATATTAATCCTTGGATTGTTTGTCTTTGTCATATAATTCACAGTATGAGTTATATAATTGTTATTTTTCATAAGTAATATATACGACATATATTACACACTTTGCGTTTACTTTCGATTTATTTTATTTAACCAACCACCAAACTGCTACAACTTGAAATCTAAATCTTTTACCAACGTGTCGCGTTGAGGCGACTATCCATCGGGAAACCCAAATTCATTATCCTAGGCTAGTGGGACTTAGCAGTTAAGTTAAGCTGCAACTTCTTGGTCGAGCCGTTCCAGTTTCTGTTTTGTCTTGTACTCAATGTGTACATTCCCGCCAATCGTTCTACAACATCAAGGTGAGTTTATAGTCCCATGTTTTACATGTTTTACATATATTTTTGGGGTGAGAACATGCTTGTTTACAAATGCATTTACATGATCGTTTACAAATTGGTTTACATACTCATTTACATAGCTCGCTATGGGATACATTACTTGACTTCATTTTTGGTCACGAATGCATACTTTTGAAATGATTACGGATTAGCTTATGCGGATTGAACTGATAACAATAACATTACTGCCTGGGTGTTCTTGGAGGGGACACCTGTAACGGGAGTACATATTTCTTTACATTACTGCCCGGGTGTTCTTGGAGGGGACACCGGTAACGGGAGTACATATTCTTTAAATAAATGCCTGGGTGTTCTTGGAAGGGACACCTGTGATGGGTATGTATAAGTCTACATCACAGCTTCATGAACTGTAAATCACTTGGAGGGTGAGCGCGAATGTTATGAAATAGATCTATTCGGGTGTGAATCCCCGTTCGGGTGATTAGCTATCACTGGGCAAACGAACGTTATAGCATGTTGTCCACGCGAATGTTATAAAATAGATCTATTCGGGATTGACAATCCCCGTTCGGGTGATTAGCTATCACTGGGCAAACGAACGTTATAACATGTCGGATTACGATTGGTTGGGTCTACAGGGCCAACATTTTTTCTAGCTTATTTGTCCTAGTTTCAAGCATTTTAGCCTCTTTAAGCTTATTTAAGCTTTTCTGCCAAAATAAGCTTCCCACAGCTTATTAGGCCTTAAGCCTCTAGACTTTTGAGCTTATTTAGATTAGTTTAGCCCCTTTTAGCTTATTTTAGCTTTTATCTTAGCTTAATTCGACCCTAAGTCTAAAAAGACTTAGCTTTTCTTAGCTTATAAGCATTTTTATCATTTCTGCCAACTTTAAGCTTATTTAGTGGATTTCAGCAAAAGCTCTAGTTGACAAAGTTGTTAAGCCCCACGAGCTTAACAACTTTGCTTCTTTGAGTTTTCAAAAAAAAAAAAAAAGGGGAAGACACTTGGCCCGGGTGAGCAAGACTCGAACCCGGGACCAAGCGATACATCCCCTTTAACCAACACACTCTACCACTGCGCCCTTGGGTCTTTTTCGTTAAAGACTCAAGGGCTATAATACTTATAGTGGTTTTGGCCAATAAGCCTATAAGCTGAAAAAGCTTATTTTCGGGCTTATTTCTTAAGCAACCTTGTGTTTTTTCATTTTTCGTAGGAACTTTATAGAGTAAAGTATTTTTTGTAAATTTTTCAGAATTTTTTGTAATCGTTTAATATTTTTTATAATTTAATTTAGTTAAAAGTTTATTTAATTCATAAAAAATACAAAAATTATCAAAAAAATATTTTGCTTTTTTAGAAAATTTTCTTTTATCATCTAGTTTGTAGGAAAAATATAAAAAATTTCGTAGGGTCATTTTTACAACTTTTTACTTTTTAAAGCACGGTCCGGGTGCGGTTTTTTGTCTTGACTCGTTTTTGGGTCAAACGATTTGGGTCAAACGAACTCCGTTTCCGTCAATTCCTTTTCAATTCTTCTTTATTTTGTCACGTAGAGGAGTTATCGAATGAAAAAAGTTTTCGTAGGGTTAATTTATAAAGATTTAATTATATTTCCCCCTTTTGTTCGGGATTCGTGCCCTCCGTATTCTAGTTTAATTTCATAAATATCAAGGTATTTTACCCTTAAACGTTTTTAGTTCGTATATAATCTAAATTGACTGTATCAACTTACCAAACTAATTCCTTTCCTATCAAACTCAATCTTCGATTGTATCGATTTCATTCTAGCCTCGATGGGGAATAAACGACCCTTGAACCCGACATACTACTCTCGTTTGAATTGATTGTTGATTTTTACACTTATTTATATATTTTATATTTTATTATATTATATATATATATATATATACAGTGTGAATTTCACCAATCAATACCCTAAACCTGTTTTGCACTTATCAACTATCTAACAGTCTATTAATTTGCTTAAGTTTTTAGATGAATTCTCAAAATTTTCTACTGTTAGCTGAATTTCATCTTTTTGTTTTTTGAGTACACCGAGTTCTAATCTTTTCCTTTTAAGCTCTGTAAAGGAAACTTCTCTTAAATGAATCTCACCGTATTAAGGACCTTGATATCATCCCATAAACAGCCATTTTCATATAGACTTAGAAGTCTTTGCATCTTTACAGACTCTAAACATGTTTTATAAGCAATAGCATTTAACTTAGATGTCCTTAAGTCTTTTAATAGTTGTTCATTTTGTTCTTCAAGAATTTTAACATTTTCCAAACAAGATGATGAATAGTTTGAATTAGTAGATACCTTAGAGTTAGAACTTGTAGAAGAGTAAGCCATGAGTGTAAAGTTAGTTGCACCTTCTTCTGCTTGATCACTCAAATCATAACCAGAACCATCACAAGATACCAAAGCATTAGAAGTAGTTGTCTCCACTGGCACAACCCTTTTTGTGTTCTCCCTATTCCTGTTTTCTTGGTTCCTTGGAGCCCTGCACTCCCTTGCAAAGTGTCCCTTTTGTGGACTTATCAAACCCAATGGTCTCATTACCATTAACAGTAAGCTTTCTTCCAGTGTTCTTTAAGAATCTATTTGCCCTCATTGTTAACATAGCTATCTGACACCTTAAGTCCATCTCTTCTAAATCATCAGGATGAATTTGTTGCAAGTCCTCAATGTCAAGTTGTAGACTGTTTGGTTGACTTGCAAAGAAAGAACAGATAACAGCATCACTCAAGTTTCAATTGTTGTTGAGTTAATAGCAGTAGCTTGAGTGCTAGCAATTGTAGCACTATGAGCAGTATTAACTGCTCCATTTGTACTGTTGGTGCTGTTTGAGGATACAAAGGCTACGTTTTGTGTGTTTGTGCTTGAGCTTAATATCCCTTTGACCTCTGGTTCATAGATCTTCAGTTTGTTGTAAATATCATCCATGCTTAATGTATCTATCTCAGTCTTGTTCCTTCACACAATGGTATGTGTGTTCCATTCTGGTGACAGACTTCTTAAGAAGTTCTGATTCACATCTTCTTATGAGATACTTTCACCATGAATCTCCAACTGACTGATAAGCTTTTGAATCCTATCAAAGGTCTGATCTAACACCTCTGAGCTAGATGCAGTAAAAATTTCATATTGCTGCTTTAGAAGATTACTCTGAGTCTTTTTAGTAGCAACATTCCCTCCAAACCTCTTCTCAATAGCCTATAGCAATGACTTGGCATCTTTGATAGAGTTAAACTTGAATGGATGTTCATTAGGGATGCCCATCAATAATGTGCTTCTTGCCTTTAACTCTAACCTCCTTTGTGCCTTTTCTTTAGCAGTTGTAGGAGCAATTGTAGTCTCAACACCTTCAACAAATTTTGTTATTAGAGGTGCATTACCATTCTCTATGACTTCCCATAGAGAATAATTAATCATCTGGATGTACTGTTCTATCCTCATCCTCCAAAGCTCATACTCACCTGGTTTGAGCATAGGCACTTTTGATGCAGCCATCATATGTGCTGAGTCTTGATCCATCTCTTTGTAACAAACAGACCTTGAATGTAAAAGCAGTTTCTTCTTAACAAAGTTTCTCAAAGCAACAAGCTCTGATACCACTTGTTGATCCTAGTTAACTTCTAATGATCGAATTCCTTAAGCTTGTTTAAGGTTTAGTTATGCTAGATAAATCTAACATAACTTAGTTTAAGAAACTTTGTTTGATAATACTAAAGATTATGCGGAATCTAATCTTTAATATAAGAAGAATTCTTTAGTAACACAAAACAATATAATTTCAACAATAAAAGCTCCAATATTATTATTAGGGAATATGTCACAGAATAGTAACCAAGTTTCATTAGTGTTCTAATTTGATACCTTAAAGTTTATATTAACCACAAAAAGCATCAAACTTTCAAAATTGTTCCAATTTTATACCTTAAAGTATCTATGTATGCATTAACATGTTGTACATTAATTTTAAACACCCACCCCCTGAATTTAACTACTTCCAATCAACTGTATGTACAACCCGTTAATGCACAACTAAACATAGAAAATAACCATAAAATAATAACCAAGTTTGAGAAGTGTTTCGTTCAGGTCACTCTAACATGAAAATTACACAAAAATGGAACAGTTTAGAAACTTTGATGGTTTTAGTGATTGATATAAAGTTTAAGGTACCAAATTGGAGCAGATCTCAAACTTGGTTACTATTTAATGATTTCACGCAACAAGGATGCGTTTGGTTTTGAAACAGCCACGAGGCTTGTTTGTTTCTGGATTTAACATCATTAAGCGTGCGTTTGGTTGTTCATATTAGTAGAAAAGGGTGCATTTGGTTTAACAACAGCCATTAGGGAGCGTTTGGCTGATGTGGACAGCCATAGGGAGCGTTTGGTTTTACTTAGCAGCCCTAAGGGTGCATTTGGTTTGGCAGATTGATTGGATAGTGCGTTTGGATGTGGAGAAAACCGTAAGAGGGTGTTTGGGTTAGCAGTTAAACCGTAAGACAGTGTTTGGGTGAGCAGGAAAACCTTTAGGGCGTGTTTGGTTTATATTAATTGACTAATAAAATATATCGAGATTTATAAATATAAAACCGGATATATATTGGTGGTTTAAAATGGTTAAATAAATATGATATTTATTATTCTGTTTAGTTAGATATAATAACATATATATATATATATATATATATATATATATAGTGAGACTTTCTTTTCAGAACCATTCTTAGCGCGAGAACTGACAGAACCACCAAAAACATGCATGCACGCCTTCAATAATTGTATTTTTGCACATATGTTCTAAAAACAACATATATGTTTTAAAAAAACATAGTTGTTCTAAAGAATTTGATAAGAAATTGAAAATACAAAATTTTTCTTTGAAGGTGTGCATGTATGTTCTTATAAGGCGTGCAACAACAATATTGCGGCCGTGTGTAAGGTTTTTGTGAAAGAAGAGGAAGAGTTCATGATGATACTGAAGAACATAGGTGGATTCTTACGATTATTGATGATTTTCATGTATTTTTTTTATTTTTAAAAGGCGTGCATGTATGTTTTTGGTGGTTCTGTCAGTTCTCGCACTAAGAATGGTTCTGAAAAGAAAGTCCCCCTATATATATATATATATATATATAATACAATATAATATATATAATATATAATATATATATAAAATATATATAAATATCTATATCCATATTTATTATTTTGAGACCCTTATTCCTGAAATAATAATTTATATATGTATATATATATATATATATATATATATATATATATATATATATATATATATATATAAAATCCAAAACACGCGGGTGTTTGAAATATTGAAACGCGAGTATAATTGCAACATGGATTGAATTTTATAAAAATGGAAAATGTGGTTTAAACGAAAAGGTCATGACAACATTTATATAAATTACTATACTTAATAAATTTCGTTATAATTTCTATTATCTTAGAAAAACCGATAAAAGACGAAGTTATATAGTCTTAAGATCGTTAAATTGTAATTATACAATAACCAGATAAACGAACGAGAACTACACTTTTGTAAATGATATACCTAGTTTAACTAAGACCCGTCGAGGAAACGAATACTAAATTATAAAATATTATTTTATAATTCCCGATTAATGGACAAAGTAAAGACTTTAAAACATGTGTTTACTTTTATACAAGGACTTTTATTTAATTAAGCGGTGATTTCCAAAAACATGTCAAACTGTTAGGTTTAATTATTTACTCGCACTATATTAATCTTTGGATTGTTTGTCTTTGTCATATAATTCACGGTATGAGTTATATAATTGTTATTTTTCATAAGTGATATATACGGCATATATTACACATTTTGCGTTTATCTTTCGATTGATTTTATTTAACCAACCACCAAACTATTACAACTTAGAAATCTAAATCTTTTATCAACGTGTCGCGTTGATGTAACCATTCATCGGGAAACTCTGATACATTACTCTAGGCTAGTGGGTCTTAGCTGTTAAGATAAACCGCAACTTCTTGGTCGAGCCGTTCCGGTTTTCCGTTTGTGTTGTGCTTAATATGTGCAGTTCTGCAAATCGTTCTACAACATCAATGTGAGTTTATAGCCCCATGTTTTACTTATTTTACATATACTTTTTGGGTGAGAACATGCTTGTTTGAAATCCATTTACATGGTTGATTACAAATTGGTTTACATACTCATATATATAGCTCGCTATGTGATACATTACTTGACTTCATTTTTGGACATGAATGCATACTTTACTTTTGAAAAATGATTACGGATTAGTTTAAGCAGATTGAACTAATAAAAACATTACTGCCCAGGTGTTCTTGGAGGGGACACCGGTAATGGGAGTACATATTCTTTACATTACTGCCCGGGTGTTCTTGGAGGGGACACCGGTAACGGGAGTACATATTCTTTAAATAAATGACCGGGTGTTCTTGGAGGGGACACCTGTGATGGGTTACGTCACAGCTTCATGAACTGTAAATCACTTGAAGGGTGAGCGCGAATGTTATGAAATAGATCTATTCGGGTGTGAATCCCCGTTCGGTGATGCGCCAAACATTAGAAAATGAAACGTTATAGCAAGTTGTCCATGCGAATGTTTATACAAAATAATCTATTCGGATTGACAATCTCCGTTCGGTAATTGCAATCACTGGCAAACGAACGTTCTAACAGTCGAAATACGATTGGATTGGGTCCTACAGGGCCAACAATACAATATAATGAATACTTGCGCGTTGTCTTGAATAAAGTGGCAATACATACTTTGAACAAAGGTGGTTCAACTATACATACGTTTTGGTGACTATTTGGGGATTTAAATGGTCATGCATGCTTTATAATTTTTGATTTCTAAAAATCATATATACATTTTGGAAGAACATTTAAAGATTTAAATGGTCATACCTACTTTACGGAACTTTGGTTCAACATTTATACTTACAAAACCTATGAACTCACCAACTTTAATGTTGACACTTTTAAGCATGTTTTTCTCAGGTGAATTAGATGCTTGGATTATTTGATGTGCATTAGAGTCTAAACTGACAAGATTTCATTCATAGATTTCTACATACATACAAGTGATCAAATCTCGTTGTGTTAATTTCAAGCTTTTCGTTGTGATGTAATTATGGGACAAACATTATATCAATTTCAAGGAAATCAACGAGATTACTTTTCAAACGTCACATTTAGAGGTCGTTCTCTTGTATCTAGCGCTGTGTATTATGAAGTAACGCCCCCGGACACATTTCTGTTACGATACATTTTTGGGGGTGTTACATCAATTGTTGTTGAGTTAACAGTAGTAGCTTGAGTGCTAGAAGTTGTAGCACCAGGAGCAGTATTAACTGCTCCATTTGTACTGTTGGTGCTGTTTGAGGACACAAAGGCTGCGTTTTGTGTGTTTATGCTTGAGGTTGATGTCCCTTTAACCTCAGGTTCATAGATCTTCAGGTTGTTGTAAAGATCATCCAAGCTTAATGTATCTATCTCAGGCTTGTTCCTCCACATAATGGTATGTGTGTTCCATTCTGGTGACAGACTTCTTAAGAACTTCTGATTCACATCTTCTTGTGAGATACTTTCACCATGAATCTCCAACTGACTGATAAGCTTTTGAAGCCTATCAAAGGTTTGATCTAACACCTCTGAGCTAGATGCAGTAAAATTTTCATATTGCTGCTTTAGAAGATTCCTCTGAGTCTTTTTAGTAGCAGCATTCCCTCCAAACCTCTTCTCAACAGCCTGCAGCAATGACTTGGCATCTTTGATGGAGTTAAACTTCAATTGATGTTCATTAGGGATGCCCATCAATAAAGTGCTTCTTGCCTTCAACTCTAACCTCCTTTGTGCCTTTTCTTCAGCAGTTGTAGGAGCAATTATAGTCTCAACACCTTCAACAACTTTTGTTATTGGAGGTGCATTACCATTCTCTATGACTTCCCATAGAGAATAATCAATCATCTGGATGTACTGTTCCATCCTCATCCTCCAAAGCTCATACTCACCTGGTTTGAGCATAGGCACTTTTGATGCAGCCACCATATGTGCTGAGTCTTGATCCATCTCTTTGTAACAAACAGACCTTGAATGTAAAAGCAGTTTCTTCTTAACAAAGTTTCTCAAAGCAACAAGCTCTGATACCACTTGTTGATCCCAGTTAACTTCTAATGATCGAATTCCTTAAGCTTGTTTAAGGTTTAGTTATGCTAGATAAATCTAACACAACTTAGTTTAAGAAACTTTGTTTGATAATACTAAAGATTATGCGGAATCTAATCTTTAATATAAGAAGAATTCTTCAGTAACACAAAACAATATAATTTCAACAATAAAAGCTCTCACCCTTATTATTACAAATAATACTAATACTCTCCTAGTATTAGGGTTACAAAACCTTGAAGCTATAAATTATACGACTAAGATACATAAAACTCTCTGCCCTAGGACCTCCTTTTATACACCAAGGAGTCCTACTCGATTTACAATATATTACTAAAACTTAGATTATTCTCAAAGATCTATTCTATAAATAACAATCCGTATCTCATAAGTAATCTTAATCTTCAAGCAATCTTTATCTTTCAGCAGTTGTAACTTTATACCAGCAGCATTAACTCTTAACAAGCAATAGTAACTTATATACCAGCAGCATTAACTATGTACAAGCAGTAGTAACTACTTAGAATATTTTCTTTGATCTTCACTGTAACACCCCCAAAAATGCGTGTCGCAGCGGAAGTATGTCCGGGGGAGTTACTTCATAATACACAGCGCTAGATACAAGAGAACGACCTCTAAATGTGTCGTTTGAAATTAATCTCGCTGATTTCCTTGAAATTGATATAACATTTGTCCCATAATTGCATCACCATTAAAAACTTAAATGTATCGACTCCAATGCACTTCAAGTAAGCTAAGTATCTATATCACCTGAGAAAAACATGCTTAAAACGGTCAACATAAAGTTGGTGAGTTCATAGGTTAGTTTAAATATGAATGTAAGTTTCAAATGAATGTATTTGTCTACTGTGTCATCACAGTACCCTGTAAAAATCCCAAAGATTTATAAAGAATGCACGACACATTTTATGTCACCAAAAGTACCAATCTTATCCCAAAGATTTATAAAGAATGCATGACCAATTTAATGTCACCAAAATGTTTCAAGTATGTATTGCCACTTTATTCAAGGCACAGTAAATATCCATGTGAGTATAAAACAATGATTACGATTACTCTAAGTTCATGAAACCGATGCACTAATATAGCAGTAAGAGTTCATATGTAAGTGTTGTGGGCCCTGTAGGCCTAACCAATCGTAATCCGACATGTTATAACATTCGTTTGCCCAGTGATAGCTAATCACCTGAATGGGGATTGTCAATCCCGAATAGATCTATTTTATAACATTCGCGTAGACAACATATTATAACGTTCGTTTGCCCAGTAATAGCTAATCACCTGAACGGGGATCACACCCGAATAGATCTATTTCATAACATTCGCGCTCACCCTCCAAGTGATTTACAGTTCATGAAGCTGTGACGTAGACTTATATATATACCCATTACAGGTGTCCCCTCTAAGAACACCCGGGCCGTGATATAAAGAATATATAATCCCGTTACCGGTGTCCCCTCCAAGAACACCTGGGCAGTAAAGTAAAAATATGTACTCTCGTTACCGGTGTCCCCTTCCCCTCCAAGAACACTCCGGGGCATACCCACATGCTTTTGTCATCAGTTCAATCTGCTTAAGCTAATCCGTAATCCTTTTTCAAAAGGTAAATATGCATTCGTGACCAAAAAATGAAGTCAAGTAATGTATCACATAGCGAGCTATGTAAATGTGTATGTAAACCAATTTGTAATCAATCATGTAAATGCATTTGTAAACAAGCATGTATCTCTATGACCGCAACCACCCAAAAATATATGTAAAACACATTAAAACATGGGGCTATAAACTCACAATATCCTTTAAAAACAATCACGTTGTTATAAGATAACCGAGTAAGTAAAAGAGTTTTTAGACAAGCATGTATCCCCCTCGCGGGTTTATAGAGCATTCAAAATATTGAAAAGCGAGGTTATGAAACTCACCTTGATGCTGTAGAACGATTGACAGATGGGCATCTAATTATGCACAACACAAACGTTTGGACTATAGCGCTCGATCAGTAGTTGCAGCTTAACTTATAATGCTAAGTCCTACAATCCTTAAAGGATAATGGAATTTGGGTTTCCCGATAAATGGCTATGTCAACGCGACACGTTGATAAAGATTTAGTTTTCAAAGTTGTAATAGTTTGGTGGTTGGTTAAATAAATAAATTGAAAAGTGAACGCAAAATATGCAATATATTCTTTATATATTACATATGAAAATTAAACCCTTATATAACTCATACCGTGCGTTATATAACAAATATAAACAATCCGAAGGTTAATGTGACGTTTATAATGCTTTTACAAAAGTTATGATTTTACATTCTAGTCAGGAATTTATAAAATAATATTTTATAAATTAACCTTAGTGCTCGTCTATATTAACGGATTCATACTAAAATTGTTGTCTCCATGTAGAAGTATAGATTTCGGTCGTTTTCAGGTATCGTAAATACAAATTAATATATCATTGAAAATATAACTTAGTCCCTTTATCTTTCTAAAATAATAGAGGCTTTATAAAACATTACTAAATATAAGAGTTATATAAATCTCGTCATGACCTTCCTGGTTATATAACGTTTCCGCCCTTTTCTAAACCGAATCCAAACGCACCCTTTGGACCCCCAAACAGCCCTTGCGGCTGTTAGCACCAAACCAAACACGCCCTTGGACCTAAACAGCCCTTTCGGGTGTTAAACCCTCAACCAAACGCCCCTTTGTGGGCTGTCCTTAATGCCAAACGCACACTCTTTTACATAATACCTAGATCCAAACACCCCAATGGCTGTCACATAGCCAACCAAACACCCCTTATATCACTTTCGCAGCCAAACGCACCCTTACCCGTTTTTCGGTAAACCAAACACGCCTTTGGTGGGGCTGGCCCGAAACAAACGCACCCTAACCGGTGCTAAACCCACAAATAAACACTCCCTTGGTGCATTTAAATAGTTCAACGCACCCAAGGGGTGCGACACGGAAACAAACCAACCTACGGTGGTGGCTGCCGCCGCACCACCGAGCCAAACACCCTTGCAGGTGAGCTGTCACCGAGACAAACACCCTCGAGGTGTCAACATATATCGAACGCATCCTTGCTTGGGCTGTCCCGATACTAAAACGCACCCCGTGGTGCTAGAAATAAATCGAACGCGCCTTATAGTGGCGGCAGCCCGCCATACCTACCCCATGGTGGCTGCTGCCCCACCAAACGTACCCTCGTGGTGCTTATTTCACCAACCGAACGCACCCATTATAGTGTCGGCTGAGCAAGACAAACCAACGCACCCTTGTGGGTCGTGGTTGTGGTGGCGGTGATGATGGTGACGTGGTGGAGGTGGTGATGATGGTGGTGTTATAATGATAATGATGACGATGGTCTTGTGGTGGTGGTGGTGCATCGGTGTGGCGGCAGCAGTGGTGGCAGCGCGGTCCAGACCAAACACCCTGTCGGGTGGTGCTGACATCGAGACAAACAACCCACGAGGTGTCACATATACCGAACGCAGCCCTTGCTTTGGCTGTCCCGAAACCCAAAACTCACCCCGTGTGAGAAATAATATCAATAACAGGCAATAGTGTTGGTGGCGGCAGCCCGCCATAACCCCACCCCAATGGTGGCGGCTTCCCCCACCAAACTCATACCCTCGTGGATGCTATTTCCATTCACCAACCGAGTGAACGCACCCATTAAGGTTTCGCTGAGCAAGAGCAAACCAACGCAGGCCCTTGGGTGGGTCAGTGGTTTGTGTGGTGGCGTGATGATGGCGACTGGGTGGTTGTATGGTGGTATGATGGGTGGTGTTATAATAATGATACGATGATGACGATGGTGCTTGTGTGGTGAGGAGGTGGTGCTATCGGTGTGTGTCGGCAGTAGTGGTGGCAGCGCGAGTGGTAGGTTGTGCGAGGGAGTGGGTGGTGGTGTCGAGGGTGGCGTGCGTCGGTGGTGACGCGGCTGAGACAGCCGGAGGGGGGGGGGGGAAGGCGCGTGGAGGCGAGTGAGTATGATGATCGGATAGATCGGGCGAAGAGAAACACTTTTGGTTTCGGCCGGAACGCTCGCCGGAAAACTTTTCCGGCGGCGGCGACATGGTGGCCGGCGGCGGCTGGCCAGAAGGGAGGGGCGGCCGGAATTTGGAGAGGGAGAGAGAGTGATGAAGATGTGTGTATATGTTTTGTATATATAAATGATAATGAGATAAATGTTATAAATTTTTATTTATATATAAAAGTTAAAAAAATGAAATGGCAAGTGAGTAATAGTTTAGGGTTAAAAATGTAACTTTTTAATATAGTTTTGATAAAAAGTGGTTCGGGACTCGTTTGGACGACTTAACGGATGATTCAACGCACGAAACTTGCGCCATTGTTTTCCAAATCATTTTTCTGATAAAAATGAGTATTTACTTGATAATATTTCATAAATATTCTTATAACATTTATAAAAATATTTGTTACTTATTTTGTGACTCGGTTAAAATAAAAATAAGTTTTAACTCGGATATTCGCGTCATCAACAACGCTTAAATAATTAAAATATTAAATGATTTTATTTAATATTTTTATTAAATAAATAGTGATAATTAAAAATAAATTTAATTATTTTTGTGTGTCGGTACCCGTTGTGTGCAGTTTTCAAAACTTTGCGAGGCTGTTTTAGCCCTCTTCTGCTTGTTTTCAAGTCTCGGGTAAAACTAAAAAGTTGTCTGAAATATCGTTTTACATCAAATTGCTTTAGGGTCCGAATCGTGAAAACGTGATTTAGTGGTTCGTTTTTGATAAATCAACTATGAATTAATATATATCCTTTTTCGTTTTCGAATCAAATAAGTTAAAAATAACTTTCCCTTGAGAGATGTAATAATAAATATGATTTATTATTTAAAATATGTTTCGAAAATTTTACCGATCACGCGGTAATGGCTTTTATGTGACAATGAAAGACCAAAAGTCGAAAAGGTCAAGTCAGACTAGAAAAGTCAAATATTAAAATAGCCCTTTAAAAATTCGAAAATTCTCGGATGTTACAGTACCTACCCCTTAAAAAAAATCTCGTCCCGAGATTAAATCTGTGTTATCCGATTGTGTGTTCCAGGAAAAGATTTAGGATTTAGTAAACCAGTTCTAAACAAGACGCTGATAATTTTAATCGGCAAAATTCGATGTTCCGACACTTCTCAATATACTAAAAATTTTGACTAGGTTTGACCTGGATATTTAATTCATCAAAATAGGTATCTCAAAAATGTCATTACAGATCTTATGACTGATATAACCGTGTAAAAAAAAAGTCTCTTAATAGTGAAATCATCAAAAAGAAAGTGTAGTCACGTGAGTGTGTCTGTATAAAGTTTTAACTGTTCCATGAGGCGTCTAGTTTCGTTTCACCACCTTCGTGTGATCGTAATCGAGGGGGTTTTAATGACTATGATTCTGAAGTTGGATCCGTCTTTGAGGAGGAGTTCATTGGTCCGACACTGGTGGTTCAGAATACTATAGGAATCCCCTCCTTTGAGCAACAACCATTAAATACGGAAGATGAGAAAACGAAACCGGTTCATTGCCCAAGTACGAGTCCTAGGGTCTCTCGATCTGTCAATATTGGTTCAACCAATTCATTTTTTGAAGAGACACGGAAATGGTTTCTTTGGTCTCTTGGACAGGCTAGCGATGATTCCTGTGACCATCCTATAGAAGTAAAACTGCAAATCTCGTTCCCAAATGGACCCCCGTCTCCATGACATTTAATCAGGCACTAGTAGCATCCTAGTCGGTTTGGTTGACCCATTGAGAAACCCGGTCCTTAGATGGTCACGTATTAGTTAAAGGGGATGGAGTTAATATCGGTACCAAACCGCGAATTCTCTATATAGTCGATGAGAGGGGTGAAATGTAATTCTAAGATGGATCCGTTAACGGAGGTGGATTGGATCTTCGACTCAGCGGCTTTGCAACTACTTCGCGAGACGAGAGGAGCGGCGATTGGTGATAGGGAGCATTCTAAATGTAGTTGTAAAAGAGTGGAAAATGCTAATCCCTAGATGAACGAAGGGGGGAACTGCGTGTTGTAGGTAGCGGTGCGAGATCACGGGCAGCCGTTACTCCAGCCCCTGTCACTACGGTGAAGATCACCAGACTCTGTCTGTACTGGACATGAGCTTGGTGTGATAGTGTGCGAGAGAATAGGATTTGTATCAGAGGGGTATGTGACTGTGTCTCGAGATAGCTATTGTTGATTATACATTCTATTGTTATAGGTGGGAGCAGAGGTACTGGAGGGGGTATCTCACAAGAGGAGTAGTGAGATAAGATCATAAAAGCGTCATAGGAGTGTGGGGTCAATAGGGAGCGCGTGTTATATGAATACGTAGTAGCTGGGTAGCTAGAGAGGAGAGGTAGGTGTAGTTGAAGGTCACATAGATAGATAGGAGTATGTTATCAGAGTGGGTGGGATGTGCTGTCTGTCTGAGTGGGGGTGTGATGGGGTCTGGGGACTGGGAAGCGAGAGAGAGAGATGTGAGTGAGTGGCCGGAGGATTAGTGATATATACACACTACGCAGGAGAGTGTGGATTCTCACTCTAGGGGTCCCACTAGTTGAGTGTGCGTGGTCCAAGAGAACTACATTGAGTCCATTTTGAAGGCATTGCAGAGTATTATAGTGTTGCGTGAGCTTGTGTAACGTCATATGCATGTTGGTATTATATCACGATGAAATGAGCATATGTGCGGAGCTCAGGTATGAGGACAATTAGGGTTATCGTGCAGTCTGTGGGGGTATTGTAGTGTCCACTGGGTGGTGATCACACGGGATCTATACTACATAGTGATGTAAGTGTGGGGAGTTGTGTTTAAGGGGACGTTGGGAGAGAGGTGACACAAGGGTGGAGTCGATCATGGTTTGTAGCCTGCGAGGCACACCTGAGTGTTTTAGGGCCGATGAAGATGCTATAGTTGAAAGATTCAGAGAGATAGAGATGTTGGTGTCGCGAATGGGTTACGCAGACACGATCACACGAGTGGGATGCACGTGCGTTAGATGGGTGGCGTGAGTGAAGGGGGGACGTTGGTTTCGTCACACACACAGAGTAGTGAGCTTACAGTATGGGGAGACGTATGAGAGAGAGACACGTAGATGAGTTTGAGAGGTGTGGATTGACGTGACGAAAGGGTACGGCGATGGGTGGGGAGTCTGGAGACAAGAAGGTGTGGAGAGTGGGGGGATATTAGATGGTTGTATAGAGGGGATGGGGGTGGAGAATTTGTGGGTTAGAATTATGGGGGGGAGGTGTAGTGGGGTGGGGACGACATATAATTAGGACAGTGGTCACATTGTTAGGGGCTATGTCTGATGATATGACAACATAGGGATCACACAGTGGTAGTATAGAAGAGGTGACAAGATCTGTAAGAAGGTGCGTGGAGGATGTTAGGGAGGAGGTGAGAGGTAGAAAGGAGTAGTAGGGAACAGGAGTAGGGACACTTTGGGGGAGGTTGAGGGTATGGATTGAGTAGATGGAGAGATGGAATGTATGTCTGGGGGGGATGGTGATTTTCAGATGTATGACCTAGACGAGTGAGCGTAGCGGTTAAGATGGCTGTGACAGAAAATGGTTTGGAGTTGGTTTGAAGTTTAGAGTTCGTGAGTTGATGTAGGGAGTGTAGGTCATATGAGGAGGTATGTGATGATGGACGAGATTGTTGAGTGGGTAGAGCTAAGTGGGATTATGTGTGTGTAAGGTGTAAGTGATGTGAGTATCAGTCGATGTTTGATGGTTGGGTATGGTATGGTTATTGGAGGGATTGTGTCAGATCAGATGGAGTGTGAGTTGTTGATGTGTGGTAGGAGGTGTGGGTTATTTTTTTTCTTTATCGATTAATGCCAACATATTGTAAGGAACCGGACACTTATACTTGATTTATATAGTATACTAGTTTTAGACCCCTCCGCGCTCGAAGGGCTTTGACATAAATTGTACTAAGGGAGTTTTGACATAAGTCGTACTAATTGGGTTTGCCACAGTTCAATCTACTTGTTTGATTATCCTCTAAATAAAAACATTGTAAATTACAGCAATAACAATTAAATGTTTTTTTTCAAAAACAAATATAGAATTTATGAGGTATTTGTTATATAAATTTTACAATTAGATACTTAATAGAGTTTTGGGCTTAAAAAATATATTAACCAATCAGAATATGACGTTATTTCAAAGTTAACCCTTTGAGTTTAATTAATCATACCCTTCTTTTTTAAAGAGAATAAATTGTTGTTAAATTTACACCAATATTTTATAGAACATTTTGTACGTTGAATTACAGTCTTAAACACTAATTTTTCAAACATAACCCCCTCTTTTTTAAACTTTTTTTCTTTTACAATTTTGACACTTTATATATATACAATTTTTTTAACTGGATGAAAATTAAGCAATGTTGACCAAAAACTCAATTTTTACTTTTCAATTAGCCAATAGGAAGCCTCAGTTTTGAAATTGAGCTCTCGTATTGGTTGATGCGAAGCATCCATTTTCAATTTTTTTCTTTTCCCTTATTCTAAATGTGATTAGGACTCGTATACATTATCAAAAGTTACTAGTAACTCTGTTCTTTTGTTCAGTAACACTAAAAGTTATCTTGGTTCAACCATGACAATGTCAGAATTTTCAACATGTA
Source organism: Tanacetum coccineum (assembly GCA_026074375.1). Taxonomy (NCBI): domain Eukaryota; kingdom Viridiplantae; phylum Streptophyta; class Magnoliopsida; order Asterales; family Asteraceae; genus Tanacetum; species Tanacetum coccineum. The sequence continues at coordinate 150,176 of BQNB010000786.1, forward strand.
TCAAGAAAAGGGATAATTTTTGGACCCATTAATGTGATAAATATGTGTATTTGTACTGTATTTTTATATTAACAAGTTAAACACGTAAAAATGTGTAGTTATAGCTAGAAAACAATTCAAAGTCATCACTTATATTACACTTAAAGTGGTTACAACCTCCTAATTCTTATAGTTCGGATAAACTTGAAATAAATGTTTTCATTTGTAATTGATAAGAAATGTTATTTGACCGACCACAACAAACATCTCAATTTATCAATACACGCATAAGTGTTGGTTTTGTACACAAACTAACCACGTAAAATCGACTTTGAAAACCATTTAATAACAATACCTTTAAGGCCTATGCATAAATATGTGCAGATTTTTCTACTAAAATGACAACCAGAAAAAAAAAGTGTTAACACGTCAACCAGGTGGCTTGAGCCGCCCGCCCGTTTTGCCACCTAAAGGAGAAAATTGTTAATGTAAAACATATGTTCAAGATTCTCAATTTAAAATGTGTTTTCGTTGAAACTTCCTTAGAATTGACTTTCTTTTCTTCTGCATGCAGCTTCAGTTTGTCCGACATACATCCACTAGTTACAATTTTATAAAGGGAAACTCAGAAACGTGTAATAGTGACTTGGAAGAATCCAAGGCGTAAGTTTTTTATGCATTTTTGTGATACTTCTGTAGTTCTCTTCGTATTAGTTAAATAAGGGATTTTTTTTTTCATTTAAAATGAAGATGTGTATTTGACTTTAAGGTCAACTGAGTATATATTCAACTTCAAAATCGACAGAATTTGTTATCTGAAAGCCTTTAAGCTCCTCATTTTAGTCGAATTCCATCTGGTGTTTGGCAAACATGCAAACTAGAATTACATATGGCCCTGGAGATAGACACACTATGCTTTTGAGCTCCGCACACACTATTTTCCTTCAATGTCAGCTGAAGTGCACCCATGTGTGAAAGTATCCCATTTGGGTGCCACTTCAGAATCAATGCACATGTCTTGCACCATGCATATGCATTAACGAATCTATTAAAGATCTTCTAACGCATTGCGTAATATCATTTAAAAGTGAAACCATGTTGCCTGTTTAGTGTTTGGTTTTTATTTCTAAATCATACTGCAACTTCCTAGGTGTAAGCTTTATCAGGTACTTCCTCATTTGCCAGTTGATTTTATGGTGGAACTGTAGAACACCAGGAATATAATCTGAATTGTATGATGCTTGTTTGAAAGCGACCAAGTATCTGATACAAATAATTTGGGGATCTTGACAGGACACCAAGCAAACAAGAAGTGCACACACACGAGCAGTATAAGGAAGAGCGACATCACTCTAGTGAGGTGCACAATGATTCAAACCATAAAAATAAGGATGAAAATGAAGAGGACAGTTCTGATGAGATTGCTGTTAATATCACATGTCAATGCAGCTGGGCTCACCTTTTCAGACGCTTGTTTTCATATCGCAGACAAAAAGGCTGTGATACAAACTATTTAGAGCTTGGGTAGTTCAAAAACCACCTCAGTTTTGAAAAAGGTACATCAATTAGGTACATATTTAATACCGTGTTATAGCTTCAGTCAATTCGATTTTACATATTCGTTCTTCAGTTAATAATTCCAGAAACTACTTTTATTCTGAATAAAATATCAGCTAGACTGTTCATTGCACTGATGTTTCTCAAGTTACGTAATGAATGATATATGTACTTATTGTCTAATTTGTAGTTAACACTGCAAAAGGAGATTAGGGACATATATGGTTTTGAGCTAACCTATATCAAGTTCAGTATCTGCCTGACCCATACGTGTATGATTCATGTGAAGGGAGTTTGAGCTCAACAACCAAAACTCGTTTAATTCAATATCGCAAGCACTTTGGTTAGAGGAACAAAATATTAGGATTTTGAAGTTGGAAAAAAGGGATCAGTGACCATTTTAGGGAAGATGGGTTTCTTTATTTGAGGTGTGTAAAGTGTTGCAAAAGTTGTGTTGTGTCTTATTTTATGCGCAATGTACGTCATAGAATATTCTCTGTTTATCATGGAAATATCTCGTGCAAGAAATTATTGGTTATTGCTTAACTGTCATACCATGACTTATTTACAGATAACAATTGTATACACTGGATATTAACTCGAGTAACTTTTTGTGAAGAGTGATTTATCATTGATCAGATACGTAATTGTGGGTTGCAAGATCTCTTCATCATGATTATCAAAAGCTTAGATCAGAGTTAGAATTGATTGATGATCAAGATAAAAAGGATTCTTTCAAATGTGTACTGGCAGAAAGCAAACATATATACCAGATCCCAGCATCCGATGAACACCCAAGATGATGCAGTGCCGTTTGAGATGGTGCAAAATCGTACTCCTTTGGGAGGCGTCGGGTGATTCAAATGCCTCAACATCCTTGATTATCTTCTACTTTTATGCAGCAGATCAGCATTTGTAGGTTTCATGGTTTGAGGCAGAATGTGTTCTAACCTGACATTTTAGCTTTAAAATCAAAAGAATCATCTGATTTTTGCGAGCCCTGTCATTGGCTAAAAGCATTAAACAAGCTTTTACAAGGAAAAGAGAGTTTGGAAGCATCATACACCGTTCTCTCCTAAAGTACCAGTTAGTGGCTAGATATTCTGAATTCGCGCGAATGGCTAATCTTTTCTTCTCAGTGATGAACAAGTGCTGGACCAGATCGATTACTATTATACTATCGCTGCACCCCATATTCCTGAAGGTTTAGAAGCCTTAATATCCACCCACATGTTGTAGTGATCTACGATGCAAGTAGTTAAAGACGGGAACTGGGAGTAAATATACATTCACTGCAAGTATATTAACTTGAGGTAGCTTGATTTTTGTCCTAGCAAATACGCATGTGATCAAGAGTTTTGTATAGCGCTGCTTCTATTTCTGAGAGAAAATCAACAAGTTTACGTATTCTTCTTGTCCTAAGAAGATGGTTTTTAGGCCATAAGTTTCTTTAGCAAGCCTCGAGTTAACGAAGGTTTTCAATATGAAGTTGCAGTCTTCATTTCAACGATATTAATTCCATTGCAAGACTACTAAATATTTTATCATTTTCTCAAAATTTTATCATTTTTCGTTTATAACTCAGGCTAAATGTTGCATCAAGCGTCACAACGAACCACAAGTTCGTAGGTATAATTATTTGCCGTTATACACCGTTGCTTTGCGCGGATGTTCCTCTAGTTGAACTAGCGAGATGAGGGATTTGAAATGTTTATGGCTAAATCTTGTTCAAATGGAAAATATAGACGCGAACTTGAGTTTCACATGTAACCAAACCAAACATTTCACTTTAAAATAGTAATGCTGGAAAAGATTTTGGTCAAATTTACCGATAAAAACCAAAAATAATCGAACAACTGAAACCAACCTAGAGTTTCACCGTTTGTTTGGTTTGATTCTATATTTTCTATTAAACTCGCAATCTGTTTGGTTCGATTCAGTATTGGAATCTGAACTGATTCGAATCAAGTCTAAACCAGACTTACGGTGCTGAACTGGTATAATTCTTTTTGGTTCTCAATTTTGAGAGCACATGCTTTCTTAATTATCTTTTTAAAAACAGCATGGCCACCAATAAAACTCGATCGAAAAATGGACTGTCTCTGTAATGCGTTTGACAATCTTTGACCATATCGAACCTTTTGCTGACATTATCATCGCAAAAAGTATTTGCGTTTTGTTTTTCTTATTTTTCCAATTTTTTTTTGAAATTTAGTTCAATTGTGGATTCAGTTTATACCGGGTAATAAGACTGGAGGTACACTGTACTCTCATAGGTCACTGAACACCCTGACTCTGATAATGGTAAAAGGGAATTCAGGTCGCTGATGAAGTTGAGTGAGTTCACTCACTGAATGGTGATGGCTTTAGCTTTGTACTGCCTGAGTAGTAAGCTGAAGGATACCATCAGGGAGTAATCCATCAGAGGATCCTCAGTGGGTTAACTCATCAGTGGGTCGCTTTATGCTCCTCAGTGGGCTAGCTGATAAAGTTCAGGACACTGAAGGAATAACTCGCTGGAATGAATTCAATTAACTTATAACAACTTTGACCGATTCAAATAGCAAGTTACAATCACATTTAATGACCACGTTTAAATTGGTCAAGGAACCACTAATTTCTAAAATCATGGAGGCTGATTATGGAAGAGATTATATATCCTATAATCTTTCATAATTGAAAGAGACACAGAAAACATAAACACTTAAAAGCAAAGGGTTCTTGATTTGTGCCTAAAACAAGAACAAGCACTTGGTTTATCCTAATGAGGTATTCGTGTAACCTAGGCATATGGTCGAATAAACTTATTTGAAAAGTGATTACACGACTTCAAGTGATATCCGATAACCTTTATTGGTAATTAGCTAGGCATTGATTATCTTCACCCTGTTCTGGGCAAACAACAACCAACAATCAAAGAAGATTATTCTATGATAATCAATGGTTGTTGTTGCTATGAAACACATGGCTTCAAACTTTGCCAAGCTTGACAAGTTGAAAGAGGTGGACTTTAGAAGATGGCAGAAGAATATGCACTTTTTGCTCTCCAGCATAAGTGTGGTGTATGTGCTTACTACTCCTATTCTTGAAGATTGTGAGAATGCAACCATGGAACAGATCAGGAAAAGGAACAAGTGGGACGATGATGACTAGGACTATATTTGCAAGGAATGTGTGTTTGATCCTTAATGGATGTCTAGATCCATTTATTTGATATACAAAATGTAGTTGAATCTTGGAGCACAAAAACGGCGCCAAAAACTTTGATGTGTTTCAAAACCTTTAAATGTATAAGACTAGAATTACCGATTATTAAGTGGAAACACACGGTAAAAGTATAACCCACGTATGTAGTATAATATTTTAGGTAAGACCAGGTCGTCCACAGGGATTTGATTATGTTCGTATAATCGAAAGTTTTAAAACAAAACTTAAAGACTTTTTCAGATGAGATATGATTGATGATGGATTCAATAATAAGGGAGAATGACTACTCGGTTAGTTTCATATAATTCATAAGCAATAGTAATAATTACGATCTTCGATTTTAGCACTTAACTTATAAAAAGATTTTTTCGTCAAAAAACGTTTTCACAAATTAACTTGTTTTAACTTAAGACTTATATTAGTTAACTTAATCAGATGTGTCACGCAAATAATCAAGTTACTATTATGTCAAATCTATTTTGTTTATCAAATAACGTAAGCGGATTTCTTCAACCAAACGATAAAGACCATAGACAAATCTTTAAAACAATATAGCACACGACGGGTCTTTCGACCTATACCGCTATGTGTATACAATCAAAGTTGATTAACAAAGTTGATAAGATTAGACATGATATAATTTCAACACAAGCTTAAGATTAATAAGATCGTAAATATACCAAATACTTATTTATTATATTAACATCACCGAGTAGACATAAGGAGCTTAGCCACTCATGGCTATGGTGTTCATAACAAAATAAAGTAGAGAAACAAGAAACATACGATAATCAGATTAGAGATGGATTGAACACACCCCGTTTACAAGTACCGAATCGTACTAAACCCTTATTTAACTAAATACTTAAATGTTGTTCTTCGTCTTCGCCGGAATTTTGTACTTAATCCCAGAGATTTAGAGAGAATCGATATGGATAGGAATTGATATAGAAGTGTGATATGAGAGATGATACAAATGGCTTGATTTTCGTCTCTATTTATAGGTTGTGGGAGGCTCGAAGTGCGGCGCACATTCTAAAATGTGCGACGTACTTAGCATAAGTCGGTGCAAAAATCATAAATGCAGTAGAGAAGTGCGGCGCATAATTTGGGAAAACCGGCGCACTTCCTTGAATCATTAATTTCTTCATTAAATGCTAAGTGAACGTGCGGCGCACATTCTAACAAAACCGGCGCACTTCACGCAATAACTGGCTTCAATTAATTCCATTTTGATAGGAACTGATAGAACGTGATAGGTTCTGAGATCGTTTAAGCTCTAGATTGTTTAGATCTAATCTTGGATGAATAATAACAAAAGCGGAATAATCAAACAAAGAATCATTGTTATTAAACAAGGTTTTACATTCATACGTTACACTCTAAGCCCCAATTCTATATGATCAGTATAGAACGGTTACAATCTAACAGGGTTCAAAGAAACCTTGATACCTTGGGGCTATACCAACACAACTAGACGTCTACATTGTTTACACACTGGATACACACACGTTTTTCTGGTGTTCACACAAACTGACACACCTAAAACAATGTCTATGGATCTCTTTATATAATAGAGTCCATAAGACTTACAAGGAAAACTAATTGTATTAGGAAACTAAATCTTCCTAATCTTTATCTTCATATCTTTGACCAAATCTTCTAAAATCTTCATGTACTCCTAGATCTTGTAGAATTCCATAATGTCGACTTTGATCATTTTGTTTTTTCATTGTTTTGTATCATTGTTTTGTATCATTAAATCAATATAATTCCCAACAATCTTCCTCTATTTAATGATTACAAAACCAACATCTTGATCTTCCATGAATAAAACAATCTTCCCCTTAAATCGAAATCTACATGCCACCACATTTAATAAGTTGCAAATCATATCTCTGTAATCTTCTTCCTCTTTTTGTAATAATCCAATAGGGGTTTTGTAAAGATATGAAACTTGGATCTTTACAACTGTAAACCATATATCACACTACCAATCCAGCCTTCTAATGACTCAAATTACCCACCATTACGCACAA